>CM069911.1:122804943-122864554 GCA_036172215.1 Camellia granthamiana | reverse complement strand
AAATATAGCTATAGTTATAATTAATTTTAATCTATCTATTACCTATCCTTATTTATATTATTATATAAATAAAAATATTGTACAATAATTGAAGTTCAAAGTCCTAATCTATTTTTTTTCAAAATTTAAAATTGTTAAAATGCATATGTTGCAATATCATTAATTTCTTCCTATTATAAATTTTATTTTAAATCTTATAAGATTTGTTCAATGACTAATATTCAATTCTTGTAAAAAAATTTCAATATATTCCTTCCAAAAGTTAATATAGCAAGTCTACAAAATCATATTTTAAAACTCAAAATTATTAATATTTTTATTTATTTTTATTTTTGTTTTAAATAAGCTTGTTAAAGTATAAATAGATATTCAAATAAAATTATACTTATTAATAAATATGGCATTAGTTTTAATTGTAATCACATTTTTTTTAAAGTCTTTATTCATTTTTTAACTTTTTTTTGATATTTTAAATTATATGTTACAATACTTCTTTTTTACTCATTAAGTTTTTAAAATTTCTTTAATTATTTCTCTTTCAAAAATCAATATAACATTTTTTTAAAATTCATATATTTTTATTCTAAAATAGTGAAGTATTAGAACTGTGACATTTTTTTTTTTTTATAACAAAGAATAATTTTAATTGTTAATTGTCAATACAACAATTTTAATCTATCTATGCTATATATTATAGTAAAGGAATATTTGAAAAAAACTCTTAAACTTATATATAAAATTTTATTTACGAGAGACAAAAATACAAAAAATTAAAATAATTATCGTATTTTTAATAAATAGTATATTATTATATTCCGTGCATAACATGGGTGACATGCTAGTATCAGTGTTATGTATATGTGAGGGGGTCAAAATCTATTACCTCTGGTGAGGCCAATGTTGCTTGGCATAGGTGCTTGCCGATCATGAATGTGCTAAAGAACTACAAACAAGTAGACTAAGGCTTCGTTTGGGAGGTGGATTGACTTTTTGGCTTTTTTAGCTATTTTAGCACAGGGTTAAAAAGCCTGGTTTGGGAAGGGCTTTTGACTTTTTTGTAAGAGAAAGAATGTAATGATTCTGCATTGAATGTGATATTTTATCTTATTGAGTTAAAAAGCCTATTTTGTTTTTTGTGACTATTTTAGCCAAAAAAAACCTCAAACCCAACTTCCCAAACATATGCTAAGTGCTTGTTTGGGATGATCTATATAAGTGCACTTTTTGATTTTTTAACTAAAAAAGTAGAGAAAAAAAAATATATATGTTTGGGAAAACTTTTTGACAAAAAAATGTGTAATAAAATATTCAAAAATGATAGAGACCCCTCTTTCTTAACGCCTACAACCCTCACAGACACATGTCAGTGAGTGATAGGAGGAAAAAAAAAAAAAAAACAAACAAACAAACAAAAAGTTGGCCAATCCCAATACATTGGGGGTGGTGGGGGTCAAGGAAAAAGGGGGTCTTAACATTTTTCCTCAAATATTGTAGCAAATATCAAAATTATCGAATTGTCCTTCCTGACACAGTCAGCAACACTACACTGACTCTTCATGCAATTCAATTTTATTTTTTTATGGGAATTTGTGGCTTACATTGTGCCACGTTTTTTTTTTTTTTTTTTTTTTTTATGGGAATTTGTGGCTGTACTGTTTTCTTTTTTCTTTTTTTTTGTTGACCCGACAGATTTCCCACCAAAATAAGGTGAATAGTATGAACTTTTTTTACTTTTTTAGTGACTTTTTAGCTTTTTAGCTTTTGTAGGTGATGCCAAACCAACCCTTAAGCCATGCTCACCCACCTAGAAGGTACAATAACAAGGTGTCAAGCTTGTACCAAAAAGAAAGTAAGTCAAGAAAGACGAGGGGACAAATAAAATGCTAGAAAGATGGTATAAGGGTCGGACCAAATACAATATGAAGATAATAAGCATAAAATATCGTCTAATTCGTTAAAACGGCATTGATTTATATCATTCTGTATCGATCTATCTGCTAATTGTAGATTAAATTTCGAAATTTATAATCTGTTTTTGAAACAGTTTTGTTATAGTTAATATATATATATTTAATCTTTAATATATTATCAAAGTAAAAATGAGTGTAAGATAGATTTAAAATGTGAAATTTATTACAAATTAGTAATTATATATATGAAAAATATTATGTAAATTAGTGTTATGTATTATGCAAATGTTTGATAAGTATTTTTTTTTCCAATTAACTAACAAATTGAAACCGTCTCAAACTGCGATTTGATTATGTTATATAGGAAAGCAACCCAAGAGGGGGGTGAATTGGGTAATAAAAAAAATTGTTAGAAAATATATTTCAAAGACTAAAAGATTAAATGCAGCAGATAATAATAAGTACACAGAAAATAAAGAAAGAAAAGAAGAGCTTGATACAAAGATTTATAATGGTTCGGCTCACTGCCCTACATTCACTCCTCAAGAGATCTCCTTGAGAAATTCTTCACTAAGAATCAATGCACTACCAAGGTTCTCCTAACTTATGGATTTTTACAAAGGACTTACTTCAATCTGTTGAGGATTTCTCAATTAAATGCCTCACTTTGCAAGTGTTTCACTTAGAAAATAAGGAACAACAACAAGAAGTACAACCGTCCTCTTTAAAAATATTTTCTCTCAAAAGATGGATATGAAAGTGTAAGCTCACAGGTAACTCACTCAGATATGAAAGTTGAAGTATAAATGAAGTATATTAAATACTCTTGATTGCTCTTGAATGCTCTGGGTATGTTATATTGAAGAAGTGTATTGAATGAACAAGGAGACCTCCATATTTATAATATTGATGGCTTCTAACTATTAGAGAGAGAGAGAGAAGATTTGAATCTCCTAGTCGTTGAAGAAGATCATGGAGGATATCCTCCAGCTGTGTTTGATCAGAGTATGGTGAGATGCAAACTGTCTGCAGGTCTCGGGAAGAGAAGGCTTATTAAATGGATGAGCTTTTATTTAATGCTGTGGGAGCCGAATAATAGTGATGGTGGAGATGCGGGGTACACTTGGAAAATCGGTGTACATATATTATATTCGGCTCTGTACTGTACGATCCAGACACCGAATATCTAATCAGCCATAAAACCAGTTAAACAAAAAGCCGAGTAGGAATTGGCATATGACAGAAGGGGCGAATAAACAATTACACGATGGATTAAGAGTGGGCCCGACCTTGGGGCCCAAAAGGGAATATACATAGAGGAGCATCAACCGAAGAAAGGTATGTGAGAACAGATCCAAAAGACTTAAACCTCAAGCAAACAATAAACTTACACTAACTTGTCTGTCAGAGTGTTAATTCCGACACCCCCGACCGGAGTGTTAATCCCTTTTTCAGGTGACGATCAGAGGATCAGGGATGTGCTTCAAGATCCCAGAGTATTTCCAAACCTACCTCACCACAATTGGCGTCGTCTGTGGGAATACTCAAGCTTATTCATGGCGACCGTCACGGAAGATCCTCCGATAGTTGCTGACGAAACTACAACAAGAGATGACCTCACTCCAAGAAACATGCTGGGACCGGAGAATATCACCGCGCGACGTGCTTTGAACTTTGATTCAATAGCTCAGACCTCACCCTCAACTTCAATGTATGAGACCATGCAGATGATTATGGATCAGGCAAAGCAAAATGAATAGCGGCTGGAGAACATGACGGCTGAAAATGAGCGCCTCCGCTAGGATTTGGCCTTGAAGGTGGCGAAGTCCCAACAAGCCGCATGCCAGGACTGGGATCGACCTTCGGCAAAGAAGGATGGTCGCCAACGTCGACTTCAAAAACGCAACAATGACAGTGATTCAGACTCACCATCTCTCAAGCCCAGAAAGAAAGGGCAAGTTGATGCATCCAGCTCGTCTGAAGGAAGTCCATACGTACGGCATAGACGAAGGAGAAGCAATGATTCGGATGAAGAAGATAAACATGACCCATTCGTGCGACGAATCACCAGGGCTGTGCTACCCAAAAAGTTCAAGGCATCGTCATTCACCTTCTACGACGGAAAATTAGACCCCACTGATCACATTCGTCATTACAAGCAAGCGATGACGCTCCATGCTGACGACGAAGCCCTCATGTGTCGGATATTTCCAAGCAGTCTGGGATCATTGGCCGTAAGGTGGTACTATAAACTGGAGCCAGCATCGATTAAGAGCTTCCACTAACTCCAAAAGTCATTCAGGGCGAGATTCATCACTAATGAGGTCCAACCGAAGCAAGCCGATTCTCTCTGGGCCATGCAAATTAAACCGGAAGAAACTCTTCGTGAATACTCGACCCGTTATTGGGAGTGCTTTAATCTGGTAGATGATGCTTGCAATGATTCCATGGCCATCACCGCCTTTAAGATGGGATTGCATCCTGATAGGCCCCTCCGTAGTTTGTTAACCAGGCGTCCCCCCAAAATCGTCTGGGCATTAATGAAGAAAGTCGAAGAATATTGCAAAGTGGAAGATGATGCCCTTCGAGTCAAAGCCGGACGCAAAGCTGTTGATACGGCCACGTTAGGAATTGTTCAGCCGATTAGCGTTGTGCCGTCAAGAAGCCCTGAGCGGCGGAATTGACCTAAACGAGATAAAAGGCACGACTCGCACCGATTAAACGACCAATGTTCACATCGAGCTAACAGACAGTATCAAGTGGATAGCCAGCGCACAAGGTGTTCAGGCAAGAAATACACGAAGCTAACAGAGCCGATCAATAAGATTTTGTTGAAAGTACAACACCTTCCGTTCTTCAAGTGGCCGCCCAAGATGACGGGACCTCTTGATGCGAGAAGACAGGATAAACGGTGTCAATATCATAAAGACCATGGGCACGACACTGATAGTTATTATTCATTAAAAGATCACTTTGAAGAGTTGGTGCAAGACGGCCGTCTTACGCAATACGTCCAGAAGAACAATTCAACAAATACAGTAGCTCTACGGCCGGAGTCACCTCCTCTTGGTGTAATTCATATGATATACAACCTGCTGGCGCCACCTGAGGTGCACACAATCCAGTTGCTGTCTAGCACCCATAGCACTTTGACACCAGCAAAGCGGCCACACGACACTAGAAGGATTAGTTTCGATGATAGTGATTTAGTTGGAGTGACTCACCCCCCACACTGATACCCCCGTCATCGAGCTACGTGTAAACAGATTCACTATCGAGTGTGTTCTCATTGATCAGGCAGCACTTCGGAGATAATGTATCATAAAACTTTTGTCAAGCTTGGTTTTACCGATTCGGACCTGTCTTCGCCTGACTACCGGTTATTCGGCTTCAATGCTAACCAGGAGTATCCTTTGGGCAAGATCACATTACTAGTGCGGGCCGGCACTAGATCAGTAGACGTAGAGTTTCTGGTTGTCAAGCTCCCTTCACCGTATAATCTGATCATGGGCAGAACTTGGTTACATACAATGCAAGCCGTACCAAGCACCTACTACCAACTGCTCCGTTTTCTGACTGAATGCGGTATTGAACAAATTCGCGGCTTTCAAAAATCGGCGCAAGCATGCTATCTTCTAGCTACAAAGAAACCAAAGGAACTGGAAGTGCATTCAATTGAGGTACTGGATAGAGAGAGCCTCGAAGACATTGGGGGAGTGAAAAAGCAACCGAAGCCCTACATTGGATCGAAATTGACGGAAATCCTGGCAAGTTCTTCATAATCGGCGCTTTCTTGGATAAAGTCGAAAAGTAGGAGTTGGTAGCCTTCTTACTCGGCAATATTGATGTATATGCATGGTCCCTATATGAGATGCCAGGACTAGACCCATTAGTGGCCCAACACCACTTGAACGTCGATCCGAAATGTAAGTCGATTATTTAAAGAAGCCGGCGGTCAGCCGCGGAGCATGCCTCGGCCGTCGTTGAAAAAGTAGATTGGTTACTTGACGCTGGGGTGATTCGCGAAGTAACTTATCCTACATGGTTGTCCAATACTATGGTCATCAAGAAGAAGAATGGCTCTTGGCGTATCTGTATAGATTTTATGAATTTGAACAAAGCTTGTCCCAAGGACTGTTTTCCCCTGCCCAGAATAGACTAACTCGTAGATGCAACGACACATCATCAACACCTGAGCTTCTTGGATGCCTACAAAGGCTATCATCAAATTGCCATGTATTCGGAGGATCAAGAAAAAACCGCATTCCTCACCCCAAGAGGAACTTATTGCTACAAGGTCATGCCTTTTGGGCTGAAGAATACGGGGGTAACTTATCAAAGACTAGTGACTTCCATGTTCAAGGAACAACTCGCCGTACCATGGAAGTATACATTGACGATATGGTGGTCAAATCCAAGGACAAGAACTCTCATCTAGCCGATTTGTCAGAAACATTCGGCATCCTACGTAAGTACAAGATGAAATTGAACGCTTCTAAGTGTGTATTTGGCATAGGATCCGGCAAATTTCTTGGCTACATCGTTAACCATCGCGGAATCGAAGCTAATCCGAGGCAAATCACTGCAATTCTAAAGCTTGGATCCCCTCGATTAGTCAAAGAGGTTCAAAAGCTAATGAGGATGGCCGCCGCGCTTAACAGGTTTATCAGTCATTCCACAGATTGCTGCCAACAATTTTTTCACACACTTCGGCAAGGCAGAGCATTTGATTGGACTCTCAAGTGCCAGGCCGCTTTGGAGGGCCTGAAGTCTTATATCCAATCAGTACCACTTTTAGTAACACCAGCGGCCGGCGATCCACTCATCTTGCATCTGGCAGTATCCGACCGGGCGGTCAGCGCTGTACTGAAAAGGGAAGAACTTGGAGAGCAGCAACTAGTTTACTATGTGAGCAAGGCTATGGCCGACGCCGAAACACGTTATCTTCCATTAGAAAATCTTATCCTTGCTTTTGTCATGGCTGCAAGAAAACTGATGCACTACTTTTAGGGGTATACTATTGGGGTACCAACGCAATATCCCCTCCGGTCAGTGCTCCGCAGCGCGGAAGCGTTGGGGCGTGTCTTGAAGTGGGCTCTTAAACTTGGCCAGTATAATATCCAGTTTTTACCCAGAACTTCCATCAAAGGGCAAATGCTTGCCGACTTTGTAGCCAAGTTCACAGAATCTCTCATCGACTTTAAGTCTGATCAAGTGCAAACTGAGCCCAACTGGAGAATGTATGTTGGTGACGTTTGGCAGATGTATTGCGATGGGTAGGGGTGGGCGCAGATCGGTTGCGGCCACGAAACCTCCAATCCGCTATCCGTCCGCCAGATTAGCAGATTGGAGAAAATCAATCCACATCGGATGCGAATTTGGCAGATTGGTGGATGGATACGAATCGGTTTGGCGGTTTGAAATTTTACAAATTTTCAACATATAAAAAAAAAACCCTCCCTAAACAATGCAATATTTTTTCATTCTTCACAATGTGGCAACAAATGTTCATTAAATGTTTTGTTTTTCATTGTTGGCATTATATTGGAATTATATTGGAATTACATTGTTGGCATTATGTTCATTAAAACAAAACAACCTGGACAGTAATGATGGCATTATATTGGAATTTTTTCCCAAACGAAGGTTGTCCAGAGAGTGACAATAATCATCTCAGTGTGTGTTTCAACCCTGCCTGTCAACAACAGAGATGCTTGACAGAATTTCAACAGAATTTCAATGTCTTTTTATCAACTCAATCACAGGGGAAAAAAAACTAGTTTAATTTCTTTGGATATGTCCTCTCAGTAATCAAACAAATCAATAAGGGAAAATAGTCCAACTGATTGAAACAAGTTTATAATTGAGAATTCTAATTACAAAGTGATTGAAACAGAGTAGTCAAGCCTTCAATGATATCGAAGTATTTATGCAAGGCCTTATCAAAAAAATGACTAAACAAAAAATGATTTTTAACACAGACAGAGACCGAAGTAATTAAACAAAACAAATTTTATGTTGTTGTCACAGACCCATATCTAAGTAACTAAACAAAAAAATGATTTTTTTTGTTGTTGTCACAGACCCATTAATTTTCTGCTTATATTTCTAACCCAACCAAACAAAACAAATTTAGCTTCTTTTACTAATTTTCAATTCCTTGTCTTTTCACAAAGCCAAAATCCAAAGCATCTAAAGTTCCAAAACATAGCAAAAATGAGAAGGGAAAGGAGAAATCTATCCTAATATATACAGTAAAGGTTGCTGGTGCTGCTGGCACTTATATATAAATTATTAGAGCATATAATATATATATAATATATATTAACTTCTGTTTGTTACTTTTGTTTTGTCAAGCAGATTCTAAACACTTCCATTTATGACAATACACAATATATATATACAGAGAGAGGTATCTGTATACCTTCTATCTAGAGAGAGAGAGAGAGAGAGAGATACCTCAGTAACAGTGTAGATCGATCGTCGTTTAATGTAAATCGATCGCCGTTCAGAAGTGTAGATTGTTGGTTGTTCAGTGTAGATCGTCAGTCAGAGGTTCAGTGTGTAGATCGTCGCTCAGAGGTTCACCGTGTAGATTGTCGAATGATGGGTAGGGTAGGGTAGAGAGTGTGTGTGAGAGAGAGAGAGAGAGAGAGAGAGAGAGAGAGAGTCTCTGCGTGCGTGTGTTGGGTTTGTTTGTTGGGTCTGTCAAGAAATTTGGGTCTGTCAAGAAATTAGGGCAAAATCTAAAGAAAAAGGGCTTGAGGCGTGAGGAAAAATTGAAAAAAAAAAAAAAGTAGTTACGAGCGGGTCGGGTCTACTGGGTAAAATGGCAGATCACCCGCCACCCGACCCGAACTCGAGAAAACTGGAAAACCAGGCCCGCACCCGTCCGCCAGAGGTCACGCATCCATTCATTAGGTGTCGGGTCGGGTCGGTGAATCCGTTGCACAGCCCTAGCGATGGGTCATCCAACTAGCTTGGTAGTAGGGCTGGCATAGTAATCATAACCCCCAAATGGGCAATAATCGAACAGGTCGTCAAATTGGGATTCGATGCATCAAGCAATGAGGCCGAATACGAAGCACTGTTGACTGGCCTGCGAAATGCATTTCACCTTAGTGCGCGACATCTACTTGTCTTCTGTGACTTAAAGATAGTAATCAACCAGTTGAAGGAGGAATATGCAGCCAAAAATGACCGCATGACAGCCTATATGAAAATGGCAAATTCTTTGCTTGCGAAATTTGATCACCACGAACTGAATTAGATAACCCAGGATCAGAACACGCATGTAGACGCCCTGGCTTGCTTAGCCTTTGCTATCAACTCAGAAATTAAGCGGACAATCGAAGTCAGGTTCGTCCCCGAGCCGAGCATTGCCTTTTCAGAATCAGTTCAAGTCAACGTTATTGAACCAGGTCCGAGTTGGATGGACCCTATCGTCGCATTCCTATCTTCAGAGCAGCTCCCGATGGATAAGAAAGAAGCACACAAACTGCAAAACAAAGCCCTCCGATACTATTTGGATCCGCAGGGGAGGCTCTACAAAAAATCTCTCTCCGGGCCGTACTTAGAGTGTGTTCACCAGGATAAAATCGAGGAATTTTTATCTGAAATACATGAAGGCAGTTGTGGTACCCATTCGGGCGGACGTTCTCTGGCACATCACGCCGTATCGCAAGGGTACTATTGGCCGACCATGCGAACTGATGTCGAGAGTTATGTCAAGAAATGTGGTCAATGCCAGAAGTTTTCCCCCTTAACTCATCTGCCAGCCGAGGAGTTAAATTCTATCATTAGTCATTGGCCGTTGGTTCAATAGGGGCTCGATATCGTTGGACCGTTACCACGGGCCCTAGGCAACAAGCGATTCCTAATTATTGCAACGGATTATTTCACAAAATGGGTCAAAGCGGAGGCACTAACACATATTTGAGATTCTGACATTAAGCGTTTTGTATGGAAAAACATTATAACAAGGTTTGGCATACCACGAGCACTTGTTTCTGACAATGGTACCCAGTTTGTGATGTGTATCGAGAATTGTGCGACACTTATGGTATCCAGCCTACTTTTCCTTGCCAGCTTAGCCCCAAAGCAATGGTCAAGTGGAGGCAACCAACAATGTTATTTTGGACGGCATCAAGAAAAGGCTGGAGAAAGTAAAGGCAGATGGGTCGAAGAGTTGCCCAGTGTGTTGTAGGCTCATCGCACTACTCCGAGGCGATCCACTAGGGAAACGCCATCTGCTCTATGCTTCGGAACCCAAGCAATCATCCCCTTGGAGATCGGCCTCCCAACCTTGAAATCGAAGGTTTTTGACATGGGCCAAAATGACATGATGTTGGCATTGGACTTGACTCTGATTGAAGAACGCCGAGACCGTGCCCTCGCATTCATGGCACGGTACTAACAACAGCTTGCTAAGTCGTATAATCAACGTGTTCAGCTACGCCGTTATATACCAGGAGAATTGATCCTCAAGAAATTACTTCCCGCTGCTAGGAATCCGGCTGAAGGAAAATTGTGTCCTAACTAGGACGACCCCTATCAAATTGACTCAATCACAAGGACAGGGGCATATCGGCTCAAAGACATGGATGGAAGAATCTTGCCACATCCATGGAATTCTACACACTTGCGCAAGCTTTATCATTAAGTCAACTTGTACGACACGACAGTTTGTTTTGATTTTACGCCGTGTATATCTTTCTTTTTTCAATACAATGTTTTCTCTTGAGTTCTGGTTGTGTTGTCCAATGAGTTCTGGTCGTGTTGAAAGCCTCTGAATTTGAAGCGCCCTTCGTGTAGGATACGTTTGGGGCCGATTAAGCCTCCGAATTCGAAGTGCCCTTCGTGAATCACATTTGGGCCGATTAATCCTCCGAATTCGAAGCGCCCTTCGTGCACGACACGTTTGGGCCGATTAAGCCTCTGAATTCGGAGCGCCCTTCGTGAATCACGTTTGGGCCAATACAATTAAGCCTCCGAATTTGGAGCGCCCTTCGTGAATCACGGTTGGGCCAATACAATTAAGCCTCCGAATTTGGAGCGCCCTTCGTGTAGGACACGTTTGGGTCGATTAATTCTCTGAATTCGGAGCGCCCTTCGTGAATCACGTTTGGGCCAATATAATTAAGCCTCTGAATTTGGAGCGCCCTTCGTGCATGACACGTTTGGGCCAATACAATTAAGCCTCCGAATTCGGAGCGCCCTTCGTGAATCACGGTTGGGCCAATACAATTAAGCCTCCGAATTTGGAGCGCCCTCCGTGCATGACACGTTTGGGCCGATTAATCCTCCGAATTCGGAGCGCCCTTCGTGAATCACGTTTGGGCCAAACGCAAATAAGCTTCCGAATACGGAGCACCCTTCATGGATGACAAGTTTGGATCGATTAATCCTTTGAATTCGGAGCGCCCTTTGTGAATCACGTTTGGGCCAAACGCAGTGCATGACAAGTTTAGGCCGATTAATCCTCCGAATTCGGAGCGCCCTTCGTGAATCACGTTTGGGCCAAACGCAAATAAGCCTCCGAATGCGGAGCGCCCTTTGTGCATGACACGTTTAGGCCGAATAATCTTCCAGATTCGGAGCGGCCTTCGTGACGTTTGGGCCGATTAAGCATCTGAATTCGGAGCGCCCATTGTGAATTACGTTTGAGCCAAACATGATTAAGCCTCCGAATTCGGAGCATCTTTCGTGGATATTACGATCGACGTAAAGTATTAGACAACTAGATTGGCAAAGAAGATTGATTACTTTCTACAAACATAAGATAAACTAATATTTATTTTCAGTAAAGAAATTAAACTCTTGGAGACATTCAGAATAATATGTTTTATTTAATAAATCATAAGTACATGCTTTACAAAAAAAAAAAAATCAAAATTATTCGACTCCGCCATCGTCATCAGTCTTCTCGGCTTCGAAAGCCTCGAATGGAAAAGTATAACTCTGATATAAGGGTAACGCTGGATCAACGCCTGCGGCCTAAAGAGCCTTGGTCCATCCATACTTAAATCCGCGATTTTTACATCGACAGACCTCCTCAGTTAGTTTCTCATTCGTCTTCTCTATTCCAACTTTACGGCCCTCATGGAAGCCTTTCTCATAGGACCTAGCCTTGGCAAATTCTATTGCAAACATACTGGCCGTCTCTTGGTCGGCAATCACGTGATCTAGAATTCGGCGATTTACTCGATCTGTAATAATCGGATTCACTTGACTTGCCGAATGAGTCTCAGAGAGGTTAGCTTTCTTCAACTCATTTTTGGCCCTCTCCGCACGAGCTTGCAAGCTCTGAATGCGAGCATCCCTTTGCTCTATCACTCTTCGCGCGACACGCAGGCGCATGCCGATTTCATAAGAGGTATACCAACCCTTTACTGCTCCATGAACGCCCTCCCGAAAAACTTCATAATCAGCCTGGCCGACCATGGACTGTTGAACTTCTGGTGAAAAAATTTGTCGAGCGAACTCGACTGCTTCATTTGGGTCGCGAATGATGGAATCCGTCTCTGTCATCGGTTTGTTTCCAACAAAAATCGAGAAACTTAATAGGCGCGGTGTCGTACTGGTTTCACCTCTCAAACGAGGGGAGTTACCTTGTTGTTGTCTTTCCTTTTTGGGTGACCTACTTCAGTGACGTGGGGATTGGCATTTCTCACGGTTCCTCAACGCCCTACTCCCCATGCGCGTAGGCTCGCCACCTCGGTTCATCTCTGCGTCCAGCTCCGCGAGTGCCCTACTTTCTCCTCTGCTATTGAAGAATAGTCTCCTTGCCATCCACAGTCGTCCACACTTCTTTTTTCCTCTCCCAATTTGTTGGATTTGAACCCAACAATGGCGCTTTTGCGCAGGTAGCCCCCGCCCAATTTATTGATTACGGGGGCAGCACTCCCGAGGCGATCTCATCAATGCTCGCATTCAAGGCCTTGCGCCAATAGGTTCATATGCCCCAGCCATTCCATGAACCACCGATATTCGGCGTTCCAGTTCATTAACTGGGGCAAAGGCAGATTCGTTAATCTAATCGGCTAAATTTCAAGGCCTTGCGCCGTTTGGTTCATGTGCCCCAGCCACTCCATGAACCGCCGATATTTGGTGTTCCAGTTCATTCCTTAACTTGGGCAAGGGCAGATTCGTTAATCTAATCGGCTAAATTTCAAGGCCTTACGTCTTTTAGTTCATATGTCCCAACCACTCCATGAACCGTGATATTCGGCGTTCCAGTTCATTCCTTAACTAGAGCAAGGGCAGATTCGTTAATCTTAACGGCTAATGATTCGCTAAATTTCAAAGCCTTGTGCCGTTTGGTTCATATGCCCCAGCTATTCCATGAACCACCGATATTCAGTGTTCCAGTTCATTCCTTAATTGGGGCAAGGGCAGATTCCACTCCATGAACCACCGATATTCGGCGTTCCAGTTCATTAACTGGGGCAAGGGCAAATTCGTTAATCTAATTCACTAAATTTCAAGGCCTTGCGCCGATTGGTTCATGTGCCCCAGCCACTCCATGAACCACCGATATTCGGCGTTCAAGTTCATTCATTGCCTAGGGCAAGGGCATATTCATTAATTCATTCGGCTAAATTGAAAAGATATGTAGTTATCTAATCAGCAGATATTTTATTGGGTGCTTAATTTACTCATAATCTTACATCCTACTAGATTGATAGCTAGCACACACAACAGACAGTAGTGAAAAGCAAATGAAATTTTCATTAATAAATTAAGTATAGATAGCAGTTATTTTATACATGAAAATTACCCTAAATAAACAAAAATCTACTAACAAAAATCTAATAACAAAAATCTACAAGAACCATACATTAAAGATGCCTAGCAAAAATTGGAATGTCACCCTAGTCAATCTTCAGGGTTAGACTCCAGCGGCTCAACGTCCACCTGGTCATATGGAATCGGCTGAGCCAATGTCACATTAGCGGCAGTGAGGGCTTTGAGCCAGCCGTGCTTGAAGCCCCGATTCTGGAATTTGGGTACTTCCTCTACATAGTTCTCCATGGCGGTGTCCTTTCCAGCTTGGAACGCTTTGGAAGCCTTGGAGTCGGCTATTTCCTTCGCCTTCTTCGACTTTTCCAAATTGGCTTCCAATTTGGCAATCACCTCCTTGGCTAACTTGAGCACGTCTTCGCTCGCGGTTGCCCTCTTCTTGGCGGCCAATCTAAGTTGGTCAAAACTCTTCGCCTTTTCTGCCTCGGCATCGGCTCTGGCGCTCTCCTCCGCTGCTCTCGCCGACTCAGATTCGGCTCTTTGAGAGGCCTCCACAGCCTTGCTTTTCTCATTTTCGATTTCGGCTTTCAACAAGCCGATCTATTCAATAGTATCATATTGACGGCGGTCGATCTCGGCTAACCTGCCCACCGTCTGCAAAGTAAGGAATTAGAGTTAAGTCATAATAAAAAATAAAAAATATATATAGGCGGAAGACTACAGATAAGGTTAAGTCACGTACCAATATGGCCGATTGAGCGACTAAGGCAATTGACAGCAAATCTGGCTCCGCCCCGAAAAGTCGCTCTGCCAACCGGCAGGGAAATTGAGGAAGCCATGCTCAGGACCATGGCCGGATCTTTCAGAGCCGATGCATCGGATGCAATCGGCACATTCTTTATCCTTGGTTGGACGATGAAAGGCACGATCGAGTCCGACTCCTCCAAGCGCGGCCGTTTATCAGTAAGTGCTTCCTCAAGGTCGGCTTCGCGCTCGACGGGACATTTTTCCCCCCATCTACTCGGCCTCCTGATCCAACTGTTCAATAATTTGTTTCGTCTCGGCTGTTTCAACCTGGGCCGTCTCAACTTGCTCCGGTTTGGTATCCAGCGGAGAAGACTCGGCCACGGTAATAGGGGAAGGATCGGATCGGTTAGTCTCGGCCCTCCTCCGGGCGGCCATCCGTTCGGCGTTTTTCCTCTTGGACATCTGCGTTAGCGACTCCCCAGCCATGTTGTCAGGGTACGTGCTGGGAAGGTCCCCTAAGTCGGTAAAAATGTCTTCAAATGAGGCGTTCCCCCAACCTAAAGTAGATGAAGGGTTGGATTGATCAAAGACCGGCTTCTTCAAAAGCCAAGTTTAGAGCCTCGTTAACTTCGGCTTCCGAAATGGACTGATTAGGTTGTTCGGCGGCTTCCTCGGCTACTGGTTCTTCCGCCTGCTCCGAGTTAGAAGCTTCCAAACTAATCTGCCTGAGGTTTTTGAAGTTAGGGAAGATAAGAGCCATGAGCTGCTGTTCGCCCCTCGGAATCGAAATATTGTCTGCGGCCAAAAATGTCACGTAAGTCGGCTCGTATCTGAGAAGTATATGAGCCGCCCTCCCTTGCTTCTGGAGGTTTGGACGGCCAAAAAATTGGAGTGCAGTTTTGATTTCCGCAACCACAGCGTCGTCGGCCGAAACGAGAACTTTCTTTAAATCGTTTACTGCATAAATAAAGCGGTAAGTACACGTAAGAAGCTTTACAGCCACCTGGTTCGCCTTTTTGTCTAGGCACAGGATCTAGGTGATCTTCGCCCTCGTTGAATTCCTTGTTGCCTTGGACAACGACCATAACATCGTCAACTCGCTTACCAGAGCTAGCAAGCGTAGTCCCCAAATGATGGTCGGTGCTTTAGCCCTGAGAAAGTAATGCCCCTACCAGCCAGAAGATTTGGCTAAGGCATAGCAATGTCGAATAGCAGGGATACCAAGATTGATCCTAAGGCGTCAGTTTAACTCTATGATTCCCATTACGATTCAGTAAAAATTTACATTAGGTTGGGAAGGGATTAAACCCTAGTGGCGAAGGACGACCCTTAGAAATGGATGAACGGGGAAACGGACTCCGCCCTTAGCAATTGATATGAGAGGAAAGATGATTGTACTCTCATCAGTTCTCTCCATATCAAGTGTGCTCTCTGCCACGAGTGACAGGTGGACGTCGTCAGGAATGGCAAAATGGCGTCGAAAACCGGTGACTTGATCCGCAGAAATAAGGGCTTTCAAATGTTTGGCCATCCTAGCCAGTTTAGAGAGTATGCTAAACTAAAAACAAACAAGGAAATGAGATTCAAAACGGGGGAAAAGAGAACTTACAAGGAGCATAGAAGACAATGAGAAACGGGAGGAAGTTGCAGAGGTCCCGAAATGAAGGTGTCATACTGAGAGGCGAATAGAAAACTTTGAGTATTCGAAAACATACATTCGAAGGGACAAAGTTTTAAATCATATTAAATGAAGGAAGCGTACGAAAGGCCAGGGAATCGTAATGATGACCAAAAAGCGTATGCGTTTTGACACTTACATGGGAATGAGGTTAACCGCTGAATTTATGTTGACTTTTCAAGTCTGAAACCAAACACGCCGACTAATTGGTGTTAGTGGGATGTTTGAGGGACAATTGTGGGAGCCGAATAATGGTGATGGTAGAGATGCAGGGTACACTTGGAAAATCGATGTACATATATTATATTCGGCTCCGTACTGTATGATCCAGACACCGAATATCTAATCGGCCATAGAACCAGTTGAACAAAAAGCCGAGTGGGAATTAGCATGTGACAGAAGGGGCCGAATAAATAATTATACGATGGATTAAGAGTGGGCCTAACCCTGGGGCCCAAAAGGGAATATAAATAGAGGAGCATCAACCGAAGAAAGGTATGTGAGAACAGATCCAAAAAACTTAAACCTCAAGTAAACAATAGACTTACACTAACTTGTACGTTGGAGTGCTAATTTCGGCACCCTCGACCGGAGTGTTAATCCCTTTTTCAGGTGACGATCAGAGGATCAGGGACGTGCTTTAGGATCCTAGAGTATTTCCAAACCTACCTCACCACAAATGCTTATCTTCATAAGTCAACTTCTTAGAAGAATATGTGGTGCTAGAAAATCTACTCAGAGGTCAGAAATGATGACATATTCTATACATAAATCTAAAAAAAGTTGCTGCAAAAAGGGCTGTGTCAGCCAGATCTGATTTGGCAGCTAGATTTTTTTAAACCCAGATTTTACAAGTGTCGACCCCTACAACTTGGGTGCCAACCATTTTCTTTTCTCTCTTTTCTGCGTTGAGTCTCATATGTTCCTGGTGTCAACCCTTATCATTCTTGGTGTCGACATTTACTGCTGAATTACATTCCGAAATTTAGTGTCGACCCTTGTGGTTCTTGGTGTCGACCCTTGCTGTTAAATTGTATTATGAAATTTAGTATCGACCCTTGCTGTCTTGGTGTCGACCCTTACTGCTGGATTGCATTATGAAATTTAGTGTTAACCCTTACTGTCTTGGTGTCGACCCTTGTAGCTGGAACACTTAGGCATTTGAGCTTCACTCTGGTGTCGACCCTTGCTATCTTAGTGTTGACCTTTGGACCTGTTTTAAGCATGGATAGAGTTTTGCAACTAAGTGCTAATCTCCTGTTTTGAGGGGCTAAAAACTATTGAAAAAGAACATTCTAGAGCCATATAACTTTTAAAACACAAGCATAATTTTTATACTATTATTTTGAAAATTTTGAATAACAAACTAAATTCAAAATATTTGTCAATAATCAAAATCAATAGAAATCTAAAGTTAAATAACCTTGGGGCTAACAGATTATTTGTCAATCTGCTATTTATGATTTAGTTCATAATTTTACTCTCAAAATGCCCAAATTGCACCGAATACACCCGTAGATAGAGTTGTACAAAATACTGCTCAATCTGCTAAAATCGCACCGACCCGCTAAAATTCACACCGCTTTTATCGCTAACCGTGGTTTAAATTTTAAAATTTATAATCTACCAACCGAACCGCCCCACTCCGCTATAGTTAATACATATATATTTTTTAACTTCCAATGAAATATCAATGTAAAAATGAGAGAGAGATTCAAAATATGAAATTTATTATAAATTAGTGGTTATATATATGAAACATATTACATAAAATTACTTTGTGTTATATATCTAGAAAATATTATACAAATTAGTGTTATATATTATACAAATGAATAATAATTAGTTAGAATATTTTTTAATTCGCCAATCCGTCAAAAATCACCCAAACTGCAACTTGTCAATCCACTAATCCATTAACTCGCCATTCAGTTTGTAATTTTACTCTCAAATTGTCCGAACCGCAATGCGCACACCCCTATCCGTAGAGATAACGACAACACCTAGTCAAACTTAGTCCAATGACTATGTCCAATACAATTGAACACGCTTGTTAAGCATACTTCTAACAAATTAAGGGTTGGTTTGGGATGATCTAAATAAATGCACTTTTTAACTTTTTATGAAATATGAGTTGGATATGGGTTGGTTTGAAGTGATGTGTTAGAGATGTGATGTGACTTAAATAAGATGATGTGATTTAAATAGGATAGTGACTTTTTGACTTTTTTAGACCATGTCAAATAAGACGAAGTTATAAATCATCGGAGTGCTTACTTAACAAACACCTTATCGGACTTTTTTTTTTTTTTTTTGTTACAGGAAAATCCTCCCTACCCTCCCGCAGGTCCAAGGCAGCGCCCCTTATAGAGATCACCAAGGTATCCTGTTAGCCGTTCCGAGCGAGGAGACTATAACCTGAGAACTTGCCCCGACCTCCCAAGACAAACTCCGCTTAAGTCAGGACTCGCACAGCGGGGAAGCATTGAACCCACACCAAGTGCTGACTAGACAACTTGAGCTCCAACCTCCTAACCAACAGTACTTCGTCCTGGAGATTGGCCCAAGAGGGGAATTGAACTTGTGACCTTGGGGATTAAACCCCAAGGCCTTACCACAATGCCACAACCCCTTGGGTTACCTTATCGGACTTTGATAGTTTATTTCCTTGTGTATGACTAATTGATTAGTATTTCGAGCAATTAGTGAGATTATAATTTAATGTGTCCTTTGGGACGTGGGTAAGTTGACTTTTTGGTTTAATTAATCACAAGAAAGAATAATAATAATAATAATAATAATAATAATAATAATAATAATAATAATAATAATAAAATAAAAAATGTCATATACAAATCAGAATTTTTTTATTTTTATTTTTATAAAAGATAAAATAAATAAATTCAAATGAATTTTTTAATTAAGACTAAAATAATTTAAAAAATCAAAAAAACTAAAATGCGAACCTGACTTTCCAAACAAAGCCTGAGCAGTACCCAAGAGACGCCAGTGTAATTTGCTCTTTTAAAAATGTTATATTTCGACACCGAGCTGTCTTCATTTGATTGGTCTGTTCTAGAACTTTACAAACAGCGCCGTCACCTTAACAACTTCAACAAATTAAAGAAGCGATTGCTTCACTCTTTTACGAACAAAACCCTAAACCCTAATTTCCAGCCCTATAAAAACCCTCTCAGCCTCTTTTGCCTCTCTCTCAAACCCTAAAGCTCAGCAATTCTAGCCTCTCAAGTCTCACACACTTTGCAGAGATGAGACCTCCAAGAGGTAATTTTTATCCTCTGTTTGTTTCCTCAGAAATTATTTCAATTGTTTCTCGGGAAAAAAATTCTTCTTTTTCATCTAGAGGTTTAATCTGTGTTAAAAATTGGGTTTTTTTTTTTTGCAGGACGTGGTGGAGCAAGGGGCCGAGGTGATGGAGGCAGAGGGAGAGGAGGTTTTGGCGGAGGAAGGGGAGGTTTTGGCGGCGGAGGAAGGGGAGGCGATAGAGGCAGTGGGATGAGAGGCCGCGGTGGCCGCGACGGCGGAGGAAGGGGCGGCAGAGGCCGAGGCGGTGGAAGAGGCGGAATGAAGGGAGGGAGTAAGGTCGTGGTTGAGCCGCATAGACATGAAGGAGTGTTCATTGCTAAGGGTAAAGAAGATGCGCTTTGCACCAAGAATATGGTCCCTGGTGAAGCCGTCTACAACGAGAAGAGGATCTCTGTTCAGGTAAATGTTGAAATACATGTTTTTGTTTTTGGTCTTGTTTTGATGATTTGGTGAAAGATTTGATTCTTATATTGTTTTTGTGAAGTTAGGAAATATAATGGTATAGTTTGTTTAGCTTTTTGAAACTGCTGTGTGTGAAGCACTCGTTATTAAACACAAATGATCAACTGGGACACTGGTTTGTGTCACAAGTGTGCAATTTAGTTACTGTTTGAGGCGATACTTTATATTCTTGTGCTTATAATTCACATTTAAGCCATAACTACCATCTTATGATGAAGATTTGAGGTCAAACTTTTTTACATTGTGGGGGTCTGATGTACTTTTGTACTGAAAGTTGGGGTTTTGTAATTTCATAGCTATTGATTTACATTGGACTTTACATTCACCTTGAGTTATAGTCTTGTTAAGTTATTTACACACTCACATGTATTCCCATTGAGGTGTTAGGAGTTTTCAACCTTGAAAATTTGCTACTTTGAGGTTCTGAACTCTCAGTGGTTCTGAATTTGTGTTGTAAAGTAGCTTATAGTGTGTATAATTCTTTTAGTTACTTGATGTGTTTGTTTCTTGATTGATCAAGGTGACACTTTACTAACTGACTATTGAGGAATCATGCTTGTTGTTCATTACTTGTTTGTTGATGTGCTTAGTCATTTTTCTTTTCCTTTCAGAATGAAGATGGGACCAAAGTTGAATACAGGGTATGGAATCCTTTCCGATCTAAGCTGGCAGCTGCCATTCTTGGTGGGGTTGACGACATCTGGATTGTAAGTTTTGTCTTGTGCTCTGTTTTTCTATTTTTGCTAGGTAGTTTATTTGAGTTTATGTTATTTATTTATTAAAGCTATTTTCTATTGTGGTTATTTATGTGATCAAGAAACCTGGTGCCCGGGTCCTGTATCTTGGAGCTGCTTCAGGAACTACTGTCTCTCATGTGTCCGACATTGTCGGCCCTGTAAGTAGTCGTGTCAACTCGAAAATATTCTGTCTATTACATACTTGGCACTGATATTTATTTGATGCATCATCTATCCCTCCCTTGTAGAATGGAGTGGTCTATGCAGTGGAATTTTCTCATAGAAGTGGTAGGGATTTGGTCAACATGGCAAAGAAGCGAACAAATGTTATACCTATCATTGAAGATGCTAGACATCCGGCCAAGTACAGGATGCTTGTTGGCATGGTTGATGTAATATTTTCAGATGTGGCTCAGCCTGATCAGGTTGCTTTCTATTTCTTGCATTGAATTATCACCCTTGAATAGTTTAATGATAAGTTGAACAGTTGCATGGTTGCTTAGTAATTAGTAAACTTTGATGAGTTGCTGCTGCTGTTGCTGTAACAGTAGTAATTGCAACAATTGAAGTTATTTCCAATGATTTGAGGTTGCAACATATAACATGCAATTTTCTTTATCATGTAGCTGTTATTTTAAATTTAATGGTCAATTTGTACGAGTCTTTCAAGTAATTTTCAGTGTGTTCAGTATTCTCACATTTTCAACTTTTGTTTTTATTTTGATACATTTTCCCCCTTCAGGATTTGATTTCCCCCCCTTTTCCTTGCATTTTACCTTTGTTGGGATCTTAGTGACACTTCTTGATACTAGAACCACAATTTCAGAAGTTTGAAAGGTCCCATTCTATTTTATTTTTCTTTCCTTTTAACATGTTTGTATAGAAGAATCTTGTGTTATCAGCTAGTACATGATGAATTACTCGGATTCCCCTTCAAGACGTCATGGGTGATGTAAAACCGAGTTTCTGATGCTTTAGTTTGATGGTTAATTAGTGTGTCTTTCTAGGTACTAGCAGTGTATTCAGTATTCCCACAATTCCAACTTTTTTGGTTTCTTATGTTGGTCCCCCTTTTTTTCTTAATGATTTGATTGTTTTTCTTTTTCTTTGGTATTTCATTCTTCTTTAGGATCTTGGTGATATACTTCTTGATACTTGAGACCACAGTTTTGGAAGTTTGAGAGATTCCCCTTTATTATGTTTTGTGTGGTAGAATTTTGTGTTATCAACTAGCATATGATGAGTTACTCGGATTCCCCTTCAAGACGTCATGGGTGATGCAAAACCGAGTTTCTGATGCGCTTATAAGCTGTTTGAAAATATATGGCATTAATAGCTTCATTATTTGTTTTTAGTTAATTTACCAGTTTGTGCAATTGTTTTATTTTCTTTCAAATAATTCTTAACAGATCTTTGTTGGCGACCATGCTTTTCTTAGGGCTTAGTCTCAAGGAGGTCATGGGTTCAATTCCTCTTAGGAGGGTTGAATTAAGGGAGGGCAAGCACTTTGGTGTTTTGCCAATGGTGGGGAGATTTTCTTTCATAGGTGCTAGTCTAACAACTAACAACTAACATTTGCTGATCAAAAAAAAAATAAAAAATAAAAAGATCTTTCTTGTATAACTTATTTTTAAGCTGAGATGGTTCCACTTGAAGGGAGCTTATGTACTGAGTGAGTGAGTTCAATTACGATAGTAGTGAACTAGAAATTTGATCTGTGCTATCCAATGGATACCTAAAGGTAGTTGTCTGCTTTTGTGTCCATTTTGTTTATGATAAGTTACAGAAACCAAGAATCATTGATCTTGCATTGTCCTAACTCATAGTTGCATAAAGTATCCGATTTGGGTGATGCCACCTAGGCCTCATCTAGCTGTGACATGTTTGGTGGCTCTTCAAGTCTGGGTGTTAGTATGATGAATGATGGTCAGATGGATATCCCCAATCCCATTTTTTAGTTATTTATTTATTGGGTTTTGTTGACATGGCACATTAACAAAATCCTTGTTTAATTTTGTTAATAAACTCATTACAACTTTCTTGCACTTGTTGCTACTCTATACTGATCCTGATCTTATGGCAAATTTCTTAATCTGTAGGCCATGGATTTTTTTTGGTACTATTGTGCTTTAACTTGGTTGCCCTGTATGCATGGCTTATTTCTGTTGCCAATAGCGCATTCTTTCGCTGATTTGTTCACCCATGCCCCTTCATGTTCGGGTGCCATATGAAATTCAACTGTCCTGTGAGTTCTGATTCAGAGATTTGGCTAATTGCTGTAATGGAAGCAATAGCTTTCTGTTGCAGTACTCCATTTATATGTATTCCCTTGGGATAGTACCCCTCCATCATTGTTCAGTGTATTCTGAGTTTTGTTTGATTTTATTATTTCTTTTGCAGGCAAGGATCTTAGCCTTGAATGGATCATATTTCCTGAAGGCTGGAGGCCATTTTGTCATATCAATCAAGGTTTGACTTTTAGATACTTCTGTAAAGTTTTTCTATGGATTTAGGAGAAGACAACTTTTTTCTGCGAATCAAATATTTAGAAAAAGAAAAAATTGAAGATGAAGCTTATATGATTTTGTTGTTTTACCTGTGATTATATGATTTCCTTTGACTTTATAGGCCAACTGCATAGATTCCACTGTTCCAGCCGAGGCAGTGTTTGCCCAGGAAGTGAAGAAGCTACAGGCAGATCAGTTCAAGCCAGTTGAGCAGGTCACTCTTGAGCCCTTTGAACGGGACCATGCTTGCGTGGTTGGTGCTTACCGGGTGCCAAAGAAACAGAAAGCTGCTGCTGCTGCTCCTGCATCATAAACACAGCCTTTCCTTTTCCCATCTTCCATGATGCACTAGGAGGAGCTGATGGGGATGGTAGATTCATATATGAACTGAACCGGACCTGTACCGTAACTATTTGATTTATCGTTTTGCTAAATTGCTAGGCTTGATGGTTCTTGCTTTTTTTTGTCCAGACTTAAATGTATTGATTTAGTTTTATATTTTGAATTTCAATATGCAATTTTATTTTCAGATTGTATATCTGAATTTGTCACCTATACCTTTGAAAAAAATCAACATATCAATTCCGTATTGAGATTGAAGTGGAACAAATCTGATCAAATTTCAATACATCCTCTGTTGGAAAGAATAAATTACACAATTGGACAAGCCTTTCCTCTGGTGTAAAAATGAGCCCGGTCTGTTTGGGCCTGGGCGTGAGTCTGAGTGGGCTGAGCCAGGTCGGATTTACATTTTCACTCCTATTTGGTTTGGAAAGAATTTTTAGTATTTTTGTAGTTTTATGACAGAAAATGTAAAATAATTGTAATTTTAATGTAATATTTTATCTTAACTTTTTAATTTATTTTGTCTTAGTAACTAATTTAGCCATTTTGACTCTTCCTAAACGACGCTTAAGTTTTGTGTTTTTTATATGGAAAAAGTTAGGGATCATGCAAATTTTTTCATGAAAGTGATCATGAAAAATTTATGATTTTTAGATTATCTTGATTAGTGTGTGGTACTTTATTCTAAGTGTAATTCAAGGATCACAAAAAGTTCATAGCACCTACCATTACTGTTTTTATATTACAAGTGTACGGGGTTAAGTTTGATTGCTCAATAATTATTATTATACTTTGTATTTCATTTGTCAAAAGAGCTTATGTAATTTGCTCAAAAGAGCTATTTAGAGAATCAGTTGCACTGTTGAAGGTCTTTTAGGAGATAAATTGTTAAAACCCTCTTAAATTGGATGATTGCAACTTGAAAAAGATTAATTATTATATTTTTTTTAGCAAATTTAACAAGGAATTTTGAGCCCAAAACAACCTCAGAAACCTCTTTTGTTTTGCCTCTTTCGGGGCCACCTGATTGACCTACAGTTTTTCAATGAACTTTTGTTTTTGGTGGAAAATATTTGTCAAAATGATCATCATAGTCAGGCTTCTCTTACGAAAAAATTTATATAGCTAAATAAAAATAAAAACAAAAATAACAATATGAAAACATTATCTCCTTAGATGATATGCCAATTTCATGATAATTAAGGGTACCTCACTTTGAAAGTAAACTACCATGGAAATCAACTGAAAATATTACGTTTTATGAGAACAGTAAAACAGAAAATTAACAATATGTCATTTGAATTAAAAATTTCTTCTTTTGCCTTTCTCAATAACAGTCATTCATTTACAATGAGGTTGTCACTAGTTTCTATAAGAAAAGAGTAATAGCAATAGTCTCTGTTAATGTGCTGAGAAATATAAAATGAGAAAAAGAAAAAGAAAACAGCTTAATTCTTTATCTTTTATCAGAGAAACTAAATTAGAAACAAATACCATTCAACTCTCAACCCTGAGGTCTTCAATAAGGCTAATGACTTCATTTCGCATTGTCATCTCCAAAGAAGCATCAACATGCTCTTCAACAGCTGAAAACCAGTTGTCATCCTTGCCCTTGTATTTACTTGTAAAAATGTTAGAAATCTCAAAAGTTTTATCAAAATTTCTATCAAATGTCTCACATGGGTGTGGGACCCACATGGAACCCACATGGTGTGGGTCCCACCCCCATATGAGACATTTGGTAGGAATTTTGATAGAACTTTTGGGGTCTCTAACATTACTCATTTACTTGTATGTCATTTACAGATTGCTCGTGCAATGGCCATAACGTAAAGTCCACAATCATATCCATTCATCTGCTGTAGTGTATGACATTCTATAAATCACGGTTAACCAGAAGGGACTCCCACAGATTTGGCCGCTGCCCCCTTTTTTTATTTATTTTTTACTTTTTGATAAATTCATCGAGGATGATGATGTCAATGAAGATGCTTCAGCATCAGAGCCCATAAAACCCTTGACAACCTCATAGAGCTTCATGGCATGAAAATTATTTACTCCCTCCATGCCATCATGATGTGCAAATGTGTTTGTGTCCCTATTATACACCAATAGGCTCCAATGTGTCCCACTCACTCACACCAAGATCATCATTGTCGTCACAGTAAAAACTTCCAATTCCTTTCCGGACAATTTGAGAGGTTTGACAAAATCTTTGGCACTTTCAACATCTTGGCAATTCGCAAGCCAGAACGAAACTGAAGGCGGGGAAAGTAGGACATCTTGGGAAGTAAACAAGGAAGACAGATAAGTGAAGTAGAATCCAATGATTTGGTCATTGAGATAACAAGGTCCTTATAGGATATCCAAATCTGTTCTTCTCAGTACAATGTCCTTGTAAGTGTAAGAGGGGCTAATTTGAGCCCACTAAATTATTTAGGCCCAATAGCCCAAGATTAGTGGGCTCGAATTTATCGCAAGTCTAAGATTGGTGGGCCCGGATTTATCGCCGTCAAACGGGCTGAATGGCTCTAAGCCTCGAAAGGGTTCGGATCCGCGAACCTAGAGACTTACTCGGGCCCGGACTCGAAAGGGCATTAAGCAAGCCTAGAGATCCGAGGCACTCGGACTCGAAAGGGTTCGGATCCACGAACCTAGAGGTCCGAAGCACTTGGTTTCGAACGGATTCAGATGCAATCTAGAAGTCGCTCCGTTAATGAGTCCCAGAACACTTGCGGGCTTGGAGCTTTCCGGGATCTACGTACCAGAACCATGGGCGTAATGGAGTCCGAACAAAGGATCCGATCCTGAGGACGGTGAGTGGAGATAAATTCACTCTTCGGTTAAACTAGCCTATACCCGGGTCGAGGTGGCACGATCTAGGGGGTCCCTGAGACTCGGCAATATTTGCGGCAGGGCGTTCTCTTGAACTACTCCTGACCTTTATGTGGTAGGACGTCCTCTGGGACTACTCCTGACCCTTTGGGATGATTGGGGATCATTGGTTAGGTGTGGCTAAGAAGAAGGGTTCGCCGAGGGGTTGATCTCCTCTTCGGGGTTTTTCTCATCCTTGGAGATGTCACCTCCTCAGAGAGGTCACCTCCTCGGACAAGGTAGTTAGAGAGAATATTCCCCATGTGCCTTGCACATGGGCTCCATCCTACATCATGAGGTGCCTATAAATAGCACACACCCATAGCTTTACAAGGGATGAATTTTGGAGAGACAACTCTTGGGAAAGAACTAATTTCCCTTCTCTATTATTAACCTTGAGAGTGAAAGTGGGGGATCCATGGGAGAGCCTTGCCATTATTCTCTCTCTAGCCATTTTGCCTTCTTCTTCACCCAATCTCTTATCTCCATCATCTCCTTTGTTTTTGTGTTCCTAAGTTGAGATTATTGAAGAATCTAAGCCTCTCATCATATTCTAGAGAATTCGAAGTTGTTCTTCAAGGATCTTCGAAAATCTTCGAATTTTCCAACTCTTTTCTTGAACCCTCTCATACATTTTGGCGACTCTGCTGGGGAGGCCGATTGGTTAATGGTTTCAACGAGATCTGGAACTCATACAACACCGGCAAAAATGGCAGATAATGAGACTCATCAACAAGGCTCTTCCAATGGTGGTGATGAAAGGACTCAAGTTCAAGACTCACCTCTCATCCTTGAAGCCATTCAAGAACTCCAACACACTCAACAAGAGATTCTCACAACCCTTCAAAATCTCACCCACACCATGTTGGTGATGGGTTCGAATTTCGCACCACCAGCAACAAATGGAGGTCAAGTCGGTACTGACAAGCATCAACAACTTCATGGCAATGTTGAAAATGGTCAAAACCATCAAGATCCACCCCAAATTCTCCCTGAAGTTGTACAAAATGGTGTGCAGAATCAAGTGCTAGGAGGAACAAGTCATGGCCAACCTACGGCCCGTGGAGCGCAAAATCACGCACCTGGAGGATCAAGCCACAGTCCAGCGGTGGTTGGAGGAGTTTCCGGCGTGATGAATGGTGTTCTAACAGCTGTGGAAGTTCAAAGAAGGCCTACAGAAATTTCTTTACAAAATGGTACTCCATCCATGCCTAATTTTGTTCCACCGATCGTAAATACTACTCATGTACCGAGTGGGTCTCCTTTGGCTCCGACGCCAAGTTTGCAAGTCCAACCCAGTATAGCCATGGCGTGCAATGAAGTTTATGGGACCCAATGCAACGTCCCATCACCAAATGGCGTGTCTATAGGTGCCGATGGCCAATATCGTCATGTGTCTTCACCGATGATGAATTCTCAACACCCAAATGGCCAAGTTGCTCCAGGCTCGGTCTTCAAGTCTACAAGTCAAGTTCCAGGAATACCACTATCAAGTTTTCTCCCTCAACAATTTCTCACTCTCGCCGAGGTGCAAGCCATGTTCGATCTTGAACGGGGCAAGATGACTTTACCCTCTTTTCCTGATCCGGATGTCAAGCCGCCTTACCCTATCGAGATGTTGAGTTATCCATACCCGAAGGGGTACACGGTGCCAAAGTTCATCAAATTCGATGGCAAGCAAGGAAATGCTCGAGAACATGTTGTGCGGTTCATCGAGACTTTAGGGATTCATGGTTCAAATCATGTCCTCCGATTGAGAGAATTCTCCAAGTCCCTCACCAACCGAGCATATAGTTGGTACGTTAACTTGGCCCCGAACTTTGTTCGAAGTTAGGAGGAGATGGTCAACAAATTCCATGCCAAATTCTTTCAAGTGGCCGAGAAAGTGACCACACTTACCCTGTGTAAGGAAAAGCAGCAGGAGGGTGAAGACATTCTCGAATATGTGAAGAGGTTCCAAGACAAAGCCGTGGACTATCATGAGGCTGTGGAGGAAAGCTACTTGGTCCAAATCTGTGTTGAAGGGGCATTGAACGGGTACAAGATGCTTCTTGTTAATCACAAGCTACCCACCTTCTCAGCACTAATTGAAGCATCTCGAAACATCAACGTACCTCAGTCTCAGGAGATCGGGTTCGAGACTAGTTATAAAACCAGCTTCAAGTCATCCCGAGGACCTTTTGTCACTGCGGCTTCCGCGTCTTCTACCCGAAAGTCGCAGGGAGAGGAATTCAGAGGTCAGAAGAGGAAATACTGCAAAGATGACACTCATTTTCCGTGTAGTATTGAGGAGGTGAAGGCCTTAGTTAAAGAATGGGTGGCAGACGGAGAACTGAAGCTGCCTCGTATCGAAGAGCTTTTGCCGAAGAAAGACCGTGAGGGCCCTAATTATTGTGTTTTCCACCGATCACTAGGGCATCCTACAGAAAAGTGCCGGACACTTAAAAAGATCTTTAGAAAGAAAGTCGAAGCAGATGAGCTAGAGTTCAGAGAACAGAAGCCCCAGGATATCTTAGAAGACATGGCTATGATGGTGCATGATGGACACAACCCGAGCAACTGGTGAAAGCTTTCCAAATGATCTTGCAACTCTAAGGGCAAATGTCAACATTCCACAGAAGAAGTCTATCTATGACATTTACAGTTTGCATTTACTACATTATCTAAGAAGTTCTATCTTTCTTATGTCATGAAGAAATTTATTTCCTTCATATTATGTATCTCCATTAGAAATTTATTTTCTCTGTATTGTATATCTTCATTGTGTTATGTTGCTTGAAACAGTATGTAATTTTTGTTGCCTCTTAAAGAAGAAAGAGGAATAGTAGACTCAGTTACCAACCTGAAGGGAGTTTTCTTGACACAGTAGAAGTGTACTTCCACTCGGACCTCTGAGGAGCAGCCATGGCTTCCATCAATGCAAGCTTTGAGGGTCTTTCTTGCTAAAGTAGAATGTGTGCTCCTACTCGGACTTCCGAAGAATAGCCCTTACTTTTATCAATGCAAGCTTTGAGGTTCTTTTTTGTTGAAGCAGAATGTGTGCTCCTACTTGGACTTTTGAAGAAGAGCTCTCAAGACTCGATTGCCTGTCAGAAGGGATCTTTCTTGCCAAGGAAAAGAGTATGCTTCCACCGGGACTTCCAAGGGACAGCCCTTGTTTTCATTTGGACTTCCAAGGAACAAACCTTGCTTCCATCAGTGCGAGCTTCGAGGATCTCTCTTGTTGAAGTAGAGTGTCTGCTCCCACTCAAACTTTCGAAGAACAGACCTCGCTTTTATCAATACGAGCTCTGAGGATCTTTCTTTTCAAAGTAGTGTAGACTCCTCCTCGAACTCCCGAATGATAGCCTTTGCTTCCATTAGCTGCCGAAGTAGAAGTGCGCATCCACTCGGACTTCCGAGGGACAGCCTTGTTTCTGCTCAGACTTCTGAGGGAGAGCCTTCCGAGGGACAACTCTTGCTCTCATTAGTGCGGGTCCGAAGAACAGCCCTTGATTTCATCAATACGAGCTCCGAGGATCTTTCTTTTCAAAGTAGAGTGGACTCTTACTCGAACTCCCGAGAGATAGCCTTTGCTTCCATTAGCCGCCGAAGTAGAAGTGCACATCCACTCGGACTTCCGAGGGACAGCCTTGTTTCTGCTCGGACTTCTGAGGGAGAGCCTTGTTTCCGCTCGAGCTTCTGAGGGACAACCTTGCTTCTGCTCAGACTTCTGAGAGACAATCTTTACTTCTGTTGGTGCAAGCTTGTTAGACTCAATTGCCTTCCGGAGGGATCTTTCTCGCCGAAGTAGGGTGTGTATTACTATTCAGACTCTCGAAGGACAGCCTCGGACTTCTAAGGGACAGCTTTGCTTCTGCTCGGACTTCCGAAAGATAATCTTTACTTCAATTGGTGCAAGCTTGTTAGACTCGATTACCTTCCAGAGGGATCTTTCTCGCCGAAGTAGGGTGTGTGTTACTATTCGGACTCTCGAGGGACAGCCTCGGACTTCTGAGGGACAGCCTTGCTTCCGCTCGAACTTCCGAGAGACAATCTTTATTTCTGTTGGTGCAAGCTTGGTAGACTCGGTTGCCTTTCAGAAGGATCTTTCTTGCCGAAGTAGGGTGTGTGCTACTTTCGGACTCCTGAGGGACAATCTTGCTTCTGTTCGGACTTCCGAGGAACAACCCTTGCTCTCATTAGTGCGGGTTCTGAGGGCACCGAGGTTGTGGATTTCGCACAAAAATTTATTTGCCTGAAATAGCAAAGCTGGCAAACTAGATAAACAATATCGAGTTCAGATTATGATTCAAGCGTTACCGAGATAGATGCTACATCAACAATATATGGTTTTACTCTCTGCTATGGCACTACATCATTTTAAACAAATTGTTCGCTAAGTTCGGGTATCGAGAATTTATTCATCGGTTACATAAAAGTCAAGTATGATGTTCTTACATTATCAATAAAATAACTAAAAGAGCATACTCACAAATTTACGCCAACGGAGGAAGAGCACAGTTGAGTTAGAAGCAATGTGGGAAGCAGAAAATAGGCCACGAATGGGTGGAACGAGTACCGAAGATAGCCGGAGTAAATCAATAGCAGCGCCGGCAGTGGGCAGGAAAGAATATAGTTAGACCGACGCCGCGTTGAGTGGGCGGCGTGGTCAATAACCAGTTACAGTTGAGGCCGAAGGCAGTGTTGAAGACGTAGCGGAGTTGGCATCGACGTTGATCAACAAGACTGAGCTAGGCTGGGCAAGACCACACACGTTGCGTTGAGTGGGCGAACGTGCGTGGTCGGCGTCGGACAAGTTGAAACCGGAAGCAATGGTGGTGCCACAGAAGAGTCGGCAACCACACACGTCACGTTGAGAGGGCAACGTGTGTGGTCTGCGTTGGAGCCGTTGAAGCCAACAGTGATTGGAGGTGGAGCAAAGAGAGGCCGATGACGGCTTAGTCGGAGCTGGAGCAGCGAGAGGCTAACGGCAGCTTGGGCCACGGCGATGTAATTATGTGCAAGTAGAACAAGATCTGGGTAATTCAAGCTCTAAACAACAATATATCATTTTTATTATTCGGCAAGGTATTTCATCATATCAACAAGTCCTACGATGAATTCTACATCAGGAGTTCAAGCATGATATCTAATATTCTCGGGTTTGCAACAATCAATCATTCGATAACGAGATTTATATACAGTGTGAGGGGTTTATTTCCTCGAGTTTCATCGACAACAACAATATTTATTTTATTCGTCCCATGCAAGCAAAGATAGCAACACCAATCCCTCATTTGTCACATTAATACTATATCTATGTCAGATTTATCAACACAAGGTCAAGCTCCAAAACATGAATTTCAAGATTACATTTCCCTCACAAGTTCAAGATTCAATAGCATGGATTTCAAGACAACAAAACCCAAATTTCTTCCATGGGATTAGCAAGGATTCAACATTGATTGTTCCCATATTCACAAAGAAAAGTCAATTTCTCTTTATCAAAATGTGCAACAACAGAAATTCATGGAAGATGTGCAACACCAGAAATTTATGGGTTACTTATTCAGAAATTTATAAATCAGAGTTTATACAAATAAGAAATTCAAGAATGGGTTTCAACATATAGTTATTCACAGATTTGGATAAGCAAAAATATATGAAGCTAGTTTGGAGAGAGGTTGAACTAGCACAAACTGAAATCGGCAAACTAAGGCCGAGATCCGTAGAGCCAGCGCCAGGGACAGCCAAGACAAGTCGGCAGCAGTGCGTATGGCTTAGACAAGCAGTATGTGAGAAGGGTGCTAGGCGGACCAACGACGCGTTGCAAGGGCGACGTGGTCGGCACTGGCAGGTCGCGTCTGACAGAAGCAGCTATGCCACAGGTGCTGGACATGAAGCTCACAAGCTGCGCGAGTTGGGTGGTCGCGTGCAAAGAGCAGTGCCACGGCTGACTCTCGCGTAGGCCGACGACGGTGGTCTGCGTGGTCTTCGGTGATTGTCGCGTAAGTAATGTGCGCGTGAGCTGACTGTATTCAGGATAGAGTGGACGACGACGGCGCCCAGAGTTACACAACGAGCAATAAGCAAGCGATGGTGGCCCTGTGGGGTTACAGATTACATATTGTTCTTTGAAGAAGACGAAGTTTGGGTTGGTCTCTGTTTCAGAGAGAGAAACAGTGGGCTGAGAATAGGGTTTTGGCCAAAAAAGAGATAAAGACAATTTATTTGGCCTCAAAAAAGGGTATGATTCTATAACCCCTCAGATATTTTGATAATATATAGAGAGAGAGGGCTGAGAAACGTGGGCTTTATTTTATGGTTATCTGGAGCAAATAAAAAAAAAAAAGTGTGATGCTGGAATATCCCCTCAGAATACACTATTTATATATATCCATATATAGACGGGTCTGTTGTGTTGCCATCCAGGAAAAGAAAAAGCTTGGTTTGTGGCATTATTATATTAGTCCATATATATAACATGTGCCTGCCGTTTTCAACCAAAAAAAAAAAAAAAAAAAAAAAAAAAGTGTTTGGATCTTTTATTTTTAGAATAAAAAAATGGATCCTTTATTGCTCTTTGATTTAGAATAAAAAAATGTTTGTAGCCCTTATGTCTTCAAAAAAAAAATAAAAAATAAAAAATAAAAAAAATGGTGCTTTATTTATTTTATATTTTCACATGTTGTAAAAAAAAAAAAAAAAAAAAAAAAAAAAAAAAAAAAAAAAAAAAAATCAGCTGAAAAAAAAAAAAAAAAGATATTTATTTAGTTATTTTTTTTATTTTACTTGTCAATTTTATCTGTAAATTACGGTGAGCCCTCGGCTTTATTTATGGACTCTGTAAAGACCAAATATTCGCCAAGACGTAATGTGAAGCATAGCTGACAAGGTGAAATTATGCATGTTCGAGAAAATTACAATTTCTCATACACGCAAGGGGCAAATGTAAGAGGGGCTAACTTGAGCCCACTAAATTATTTAGGCCCAATAGCCCAAGATTAGTGGGCTCGAATTTATCGCAAGTCCAAGATTGGTGGGCCCGGATTTATCGCCGTCAAACGGGCTGAATGGCTCTAAGCCTCGAAAGGGTTCGGATCCGCGAACCTAGAGACTTACTCGGGCCCGAACTCGAAAGGGCATTAAGCAAGCCTAGAGATCTGAGGCACTCGGACTCGAAAGGGTTTGGATCCACGAACCTAGAGGTCCGAAGCACTTGGCTTCGAACGGATTCAGATGCAATCTAGAAGTCGCTCCGTTAATGAGTCCCAGAACACTTGTGGGCTTGGAGCTTTCCGGGATCTACGTACCAGAACCATGGGCGTAATGGAGTCCGAACAAAGGATCCGATCCTGAGGACGGTGAGTGGAGATAAATTCACTCTTCGGTTAAACTAGCCTATACCCGGGTCGAGGTGGCACGATCTAGGGGGTCCCTGAGATTCGGCAATATTTGCGGCAGGGCGTTCTCTTGAACTACTCCTGACCTTTATGCGGCTGGACGTCCTCTGGGACTACCCCTGACCCTTTGGGATGATTGGGGATCATTGGTTAGGTGTGGCTAAGAAGAAGGGTTCGCCGAGGGGTTGATCTCCTCTTCGGGGTTTTTCTCATCCTCGGAGATGTCACCTCCTCGGAGAGGTCACCTCCTCGGACAAGGTGGTTAGAGAGAATATTCCCCATGTGCTTTGCACATGGGCTCCATCCTACATCATGAGGTGCCTATAAATAGCACCCACCCATAGCTTTACAAGGGATGAATTTTGGAGAGACAACTCTTGGGAAAGAACTAATTTCCCTTCTCTATTATCAACCTTGAGAGTGAAAGTGGGGGATCCATGGGAGGGCCTTGCCATTATTCTCTCTCTAGCCATTTTGCCTTCTTCTTCACCCAATCTCTTATCTCCATCATCTCCTTTGTTTTTGTGTTCCTAAGTTGAGATTATTGAAGAATCTAAGCCTCTCATCATATTCTAGAGAATTCGAAGTTGTTCTTCAAGGATCTTCGAAGATCTTCGAATTTTCTAACTACTTTCTTGAACCCTCTCATACAGTAAGTTAGGACCTCCTCGTTGCCCATGAGAGACAAATCTGCAAACAACAATAAACAAAAGAGAATACGAGTTTAAGCATCCTCACAAGCCTATACAACATTCTTATTTTGTACCACATAAAATGTGCATTCACAGCAACAATACTCACTTCTAGTAATATACCATTTTGCAAAGACGGTCACTTTAAGTTGCATTTTGCAAAAGTTGAGCCACAACATAAAAAGTATGCAAATACAAAGCTTCAGAATTTTAGCCATGCCGATATCAACAAATAGGAAATACAGTTGGCCAAAACTATGAGGTTCGACTTAATTTGGTGCCTTCGCACTCAATCCGACACCAAACTTGAAATAACATACCCAACAACAATATATTAAACATGACCCCATGATGGCTGGCAGTTATAAATATAACGAGGAACCCCTCCAAGACAGAAGCACTTTGCACAAACTCCTACAATGTAAACCCTAATTATGTGCAACCACCAAAAGTCACAGGTATCAGCTAAGCCGATGTATTGGCAGTGAGAATTGAACATAAGATCTCCAGGTTTATGGTTTGTTGTCCCAATGATTAATATGAGGGTTTAGAAGATTGATTGGTTATTTTTTCAACTCCAGTACATCTCCCTTCCATACTCTACACCACCTTGAATGGATCACATTTCCTGACAGCTGGAGACCATTTTGTCATATCAATCAAGGTTCGGTTTTTAGATACTTCCGCATAGTTTTTCTATGGATTTAGGAGAAGACAAACTTTTTTCCACAAATCAAATATTTAGAAAAAGAAAAAATTGAAGATGAAACTTGTATGATTTTGTTTTTTACTCGTGATTTATATGATTTCGCTTGACTTTATATGCTAGCTGCATAGATTCAATTGTTCCAGCAGAGGCAGTGTTTGTCCAGGAAGTGAAGAAGCTACAGGCAGAGCAGTTCATAGATGATGTGTTTTCATCACCCAGGGGAATAAATAGGAAAACTTCGAAAAAATTATGGAGCATTAAGTAGAATGACATGTTGTGAAGACTAAAACCACAACAACAAAAAAGAAAAAAAGAAAAAAAGAGCTTTTCTGTTTTGTTTGGTTCATCTGCAGCCTCAAATAGTTTGGTTTAGATCATTCAAAAAGCCAATAGGAATGAAAATTTTGATGGAATAATCATTCCAATCCACTCAATTTGAGTGAACCAAACACTACCTTAGAGCATTGAAGAGTGGTTTTGAATGGTTTTGGTTAACAAGGTCAGTGAGAAAGTTTGGGATAAAGATGTTTTCAATCAATGTGTTACAATAAACAGACACATCAACCAATTCTGAACCCTTCCAAATCTGATTAACAGGAAGGTTTGTACTTTCTCTCTTGCAGATTGTATATATATCTATAATCATAAAGATTTAATCAAACATGCAGTGACAAAACAACAAAACCCCCATTTGAAATTAACAAGAAACCCTAAGACCATCTCCAACCACCCTTCACCAATTTTTCCATCTAATCTGATTTTAAATTTGAGTAAAAACATGATTTGATATGAACTACTTTCATTAATTCGAGTTATTTATATTGTAAAGTTCATCGAATAGATAATTTATGGAAAAAATTAAGTCAATTAGGCATTTGTAACTTATAATAAGATCACATTTATGTTTACAAAAGATAAATAGTAAGCATAATTTTGATAATTTTTTAAAAAATAATTATGATCTAAACGTGGGGTTACGTATGTCCGAGTAACCTAATTTTTTATATGGATGACATACTCAATGAACTCTATAATATGAATAGTTCATATCATTAAAATAGAATCGAGATGAATCTTGAATAGGGCATCAAAGCACGGTGCTGTCACAGCACCCTCCCCATGTCCAACTAACGCCATGTAACTGTTTTAATGGGTAACTGTTAAATCTAATTAATTCTTACACAGAGTGTGTAGGACTCTTAGTGTATATATATATACTAGAGGGTGTGTCCATTCCATGAGAATGCTGTTAAATTTGTAAAATAAAAATTTTAATTTTGAATTAAAAATATCAACAACCTTATAGACAACCTTACCCACCTTCTTGATTATTGGAAATGGCCCATCATATCGGCATATAAGCCCTTTGTGTAGGCCCCGGGTGAACTTGTTTTGGTTAGATGAGATTTTTACCATCACAAAGTCTCCAACAGTAAACTCTAGGTGGCACCTCTTTTTATCTACCCACTTTTTCGTCTTCTTGGTTGCCTTGTCCAGGTAAGACCGTGCCATATCTACCTGTTCATTCCATGTCTTAGCAACCTTGTAGACCGATGGACTCGTAGTTGAGCCGGTCACCAAAGAATGTAGAGTGAGTGGTTGTTGCCCTGTGGCTAGCTCAAATGGACTTTGGTTAGTCGCCTCACACCGTTGCAAATTGTAGGAGAATTGGGCAATATCAAGTAACTTGGCCCAATCATGCTGGTTGGCACTTACAAAATGCCTTAAATATAGCTCCAACAAGGCATTCACCCTCTCGGTTTGTCCATTCGTTTGGGGGTGGAATCCAGTAGAGAAATGGAGGGCTGATCTCATTAGCTTGAACAACTCTGTCCAAAACTTGCCCGTGAATCGTGAATCTCGATCACTAATAATGGACTGTGGCAATCCCCAATACTTTACCATATGCTTGAAAAACAACTTGGCCATCTCCTTAGTTGAACACTTATCGGGTGCAACTATGAACGTTGCATACTTAAAAAGCGGTCTACCACCACCAGAATACTTTTACATCCTTCAAACTTAGGCAATGCCACTATGAAGTCCATGTTAATACTTTTCCAAGGTTTACTTGGTATAGGGAGTGGCTCAAACAATCCTGCTGGACTTTGATTCTCTACCTTATCTTATTGACACACAAGACAAGTCTTCACATATTACTCCACTGTGTCCCGCATTTGTGGCCAATAATAGGTTGACTCCAACAATGCCCGAATACGTCTTTATTCCAGGTGGCCAGCCCATTGGGTGTCATGGTATTATTTGATAAGGTTCCTCCATTGGTTTCCCCACTTTGAAACATAAACTCGTCGCCCCCTTGTGTACAGGATGCCATCTTCTTACCAAAACCATTTGGTCTTGCCCTCTTTGGCCATTGTTACCAAGTTCTTAGCCAAGTTGTCATGCTCCATGCCTTCCTTAATTAGCGTTAGCAACTCCCCATTTAGCTTCACAATGGTGGCTAACTCAGCCTTCCTGCTCAATGCGTCTGCTACGAGATGTGCCTTCCCGGGCTTGTACTCCATGACATAGTCAAATTCAGCTAAGAAATCTTGCCATCATGCTTGTTTTGGGCTTCGCTTCCTTTGAGTTTGGAAGTAGCTTGTGGCTATATTATCAGTTTTCACCACAAACTTGGAACCAAGTAAGTAATGTCACCAAGTCTTTAGACAGTGGATGATGGCCATCATTTCCTTCTCTTGGACTGTATAACGCCGTTCTGTGTCATTAAGTTTCCGGCTCTCATAGGCAATAGGATGTCCTTATTGCATCAAGACCCCTCAAATGGCAAAATCTGATGCGTCCTTTAGCATATTAAAGGCATTTTGGCATTTTTATGTCCATTCCCATGCCTTGCCTTTCTTGAGCATGTCAATGAGAGGGGCTGTAATAACCCGACCCTCTCATATGCTGCTTATACTCTAATTCTCTCATTATCTGTGTGATTATATGTTTGATGTGAAATTCCATATTTAAATGTGTGAATTATGTGCTTATGAGATTATATCTGTCGATTATAAGAAAATCTGTTGAAATTACGACTTTTGGACTGCAAATTAAAAGCTTTAGAGGTGCGATAAACCGAAATTGACTTTACAGTTATGATTAGCATGATTTTTAGAGTATAATATGAAGTTTTTTAAAAATTTGATTCGTAATGAATTAATTGGATTTATTTAAGCCAAACCCTTAAGTAAGCTACAATTGATGACTGTAATGGGTTTAGAAACTGAAATTGAGTGCATGGATACGGTAATGGGAATTTTTAGAGCTATTTGGGTAGTTTAATTGAAAATTGATTTCGTCTAATTCGTTAAGTTATGTTTGGTTGGCCTAAATAGATATATATGACATGTTATATATATTTGAGCTCATTATTAACCTTTGAAGAGAAAAAATGTGGAGAGAGAGAGAGAGAGAGAGAGAGAGAGAGAGAGAGAGAGCTCTTAGAGAAGAGGGAAAGTGTTGAGAAACTCAAGATTTGGCTTGGATTTGTCAAGATTAGGCAAGATCAAGTGTTTATGAAGACTCTAAGTAAGATTTTACCTGTCAAACCTTGAAGATCATGAATTAAGAGTTGGCTTATGGAGTTTATGGAAGCTTTTACATGTATTTTGTCATATAAGGCAAGAACATAGCATGATTTCATGGGATTCATGTTTATAACTTGTTTTCTTGCATGATTTCTAAGATTCTTAAAGATTTCAAGGGACTTTCTCCATGGATTTTGAAAGTAGAACTCATCACATGTATAACTTTTGATTTTGTGCTTGACTTTAAGTCTTTGAGCTTGTAAATGGAATTTTGGGTTTGCTTTGAAATTATGATTTTGATTGAAGTTTAATTCAACATGGTTTTGAAAGGTTTTGGGCCTTGATTTGTATTAAATGAAGTTTTTCCACTTATATAAGTTAGGGTTTTGAAATGATGATCTTGCTTGAACAAATATTATGCAATGAACATAGATTCCTCACATTTGTTTAATTTAAAAGTTGATTTCCTCATTCTTAGTGTGATTTGAGTTTGATTGTGAGTGTGATGGAGGCTAGATGTAAAGAATTGTTCATCTAAAGACAAAAAAGTTATAGTGAATAAGGTTGATCCCAAGTTGGTGATATCAATGCGTTATAGACATCTTTGTCCTAGAATGGTAAAATTAGCAACTTGATCATCTAAATATGATACCGTATATGAGTTTGTGGACAATAGTATTTATGATTTGTGTGTAAAAGTGGACAATATGATCATTTCACTAAACAACTCATATGCTTCAAGTAGTGGAGGCCCCACTGACATGGATTAAATGATATTGATCCAAATTTGGAAAGAGTTACGGGTTTGAAAAAGAAAGACAATGTACAAAAGAGTGGTGGTAGATTAAAGCCTTGGCATGAGAAAATTGGAAAGAGGACAAAAGTTGTTTCACGACCTTACATCACTCAGGTATTAATCTTATTTGTCCACCATCACACCCACAATCGGTGCTTTTGTCTTTCCAAGTATCATATAGTCTACCAATTTCTCAGGTATTTAATATACTTACATTTGAAGGAAAAAAATAATCGATAAATTTTATTCTAAATACATTTTCTTATATATATATATATATTTTTTCTAGGAAATTTCAGTTGATCCAACCGTGCAAATTCCCATGGAGGCTTCGTCATATTTGGACAAGGATGAATTTGTTAATTTCTTTAGCAATTCACAACCACCCCCACAAAATTGAAAGAGATGACATTTGATTAACATGTAACTATTGCCTTATCATTACTGTAATTTTTTCCTTTCCAGAAATATTGGACTCGATCATATTGTTGTTTATTCATTTTAATGATTTTGAAATTTGAATTTTGGATGATTTGGTATGTGAAGGAATTGGATTTAGAATGATATTGAATATTGAATTTGTTGGTTGGTTCACAGTTTGAATTCAACTTTATTTATTTTTTATTTTGTATTTAATTTAGTTGTTACAATTATATATATACACACACATATATATATATGGTAGGTACATATATTTTTTGTATTATACGGTTGTTACAGCTTCTATAATTGAAATACCATTTGTTTCAAGTGCTTATATTTTAACATTGGTTTTCTTTTTAAATTTAAAGTAAATTACGTCGGTAGTTCCTAAATTTTGTCACTTGTGTCGTATTGATCCTTACACTTTCAATTAGCTCAATTGTGATCCTTAATTTTTTAGATTTTTGTCTCAATTTCATTAAATTGACAATGACGTTAGGATTTTTGATGAAAAATAATTACTAAATTGGTTGATGTTAACTCTGTAAATTAATAAAGTTTATAAATTTGTCCTTATGTGATATATGTCGCTCATATGCACATTTTCATAAATAAAAAAATAACAATTATAATGAATTGAATTAAATCAGGACAAAATAAAAAATATACAGTCAAAATTAAATTAATTAAAATTACATAAATTAAAATGATACAAAAACAAAATATAAAAATATCGGTACAATTTCTCCAAAAATTTATAAGAACTAACGGTCATAGGCTTGTGTTTCTTTTTTTATTTTATTTTTATTTTTTATAGCTTTTTCTAAATTCAACCTAAATAAATGTTGTTCTACAGCAAAACAAGACGACAGCTTGCATGTGATTCAAATTTTTTATTTTTTTTAAAATAAGCTAAACAATGCCGTTACGCTGTCACAGCATGGTGCTGTGACAGCACCTAACCCGTTTCCGATTTCGTTTGGAAAGAATTTTTAGTATTTTTGTAATTTTATAAAAGAAAATGTAAAATAATCATGATTTTAATGTGATATTTTATCTTATTAACTTTTTAATTTGTTTTGTCTTTTAATAACTAATTTGGCCATTTTGACTCTTCCTAAACGACACCTAAGTTTTGTGTTTTTTATATTGCAAGTCTACGGGGTTAAGTTTTATTGCTCAATAATTATTATTATACTTTTGTATTTTATTTGTCAAAAGAGCTTATATTTTTGAACATCTTTTTAGGGCGTAATTTGCTCAAAAGAGCTTTTTAGAGAATCAGTTGCACTTTTGAAGGTCTTTTAGGAGATAAATTGTTAAAACCCTCTTAAATTGGATGATTGCAACTTGAAAAAGATTAATTATTATATTTTTTTTAGCAAATTTAACAAGGAATTTTCAGCCCAAAACAGCCTCAAAAACCTCTTTTGTTTTGCCTCTTTCGGGGCCACCTGATTGACCTACAGTTTTTCAATGAACTTTAGTTTTTGCTGGAAAATATTTGTCAAAATGATCATCATAGTCAGGCTTCTCTTACAAAAAAATTTATATAGCTAAATAAAAATAAAAACAAAAATAACAAAATGAAAACATTATCTCCTTAGATGATATGCCAATTTCATGGTAATTAAGGGTACCTCACTTTGAAAGTAAACTACCATGGAAATCAACAGAAAATATTACGTTTTATAAGAATAGTAAAACAGAAAACTAGTAATTATTAGTAAAACGTATGACATTCTATGAAGTATACATCTCCATTATTGTATTTAAGAATATCCTCGTGTACTAATTCTTTTTTGGGTATTTTATCAATAAATTTAAATTACCAAAAAAGAAAAAAAAAAAAAAAAAAAAACCAGTAACAGTCCATTGGCAGAATGAATTTGACATTACATACAACGTTTCTGATATTTATCTAACTAAATGTTAACAACAGCATTCATATCATTCTCAAAACATAGCGATCATTGAAAGAACAAAAAGTCAGCACATTTTTAAACATAGAACTCTACAATATATCATTTGAATCAAAAATTTCTTCTTCTGCCTTTCTCAATAACAGTCATTCATTTACAATGAGGTTGTCACTAGTTTCTATAAGAAAAGAGTAATAGCAATAGTCTCAATTAATGTGCTGAGAAATATAAAATGAGAAAAAGAAAAAGAAAACAGCTTAATTCTTTATCTTTTATCGGAGGAACTAAATTAGAAGCAAATACCATTCAACTCTCAACTCTGAGGTCTTCAATAAGCCTCATCACTTCATTTCGCATTGTCATCTCCAAAGAAGCATCAACAAACTCTTCAACAGCTGAAAACCAGTTGTCATCCTTGCCCTTGTATTTACTCCTATATCACTGACAGATTGCTCGTGCAATGGCCATAACGTGAAGTCCACAATCATATCCATTCATCTGCTGTGGTGTATGGCGTTCTATAAAGCACGGTTCACCAGAAGGGACTCCCACAGATTTGGCCGCTGCCCCCTTTTTTATTTTTTATTCTACTTTTTGATAAATTCATCGAGGATGATGATGTCAATGAAGATGATTCAGCATCAGAGCCCATAAAACCCTTGACTGCCTCATAGAGCTTCATGGCATGAAAATTATTTACTCCCTCCATCCTATCATGATGTGCAAATGTGTTTGTGTCCCTATTATACACCAATAGGCTCCAATGTGTCCCACTTTCACTCCCACCAAGATCATCATTATCGTCACAGTAAAAACTACCAATTCCTTTCCGGACAATTTGAGAGGTTTGACAAAATCTTTGGCACTTTCAACATCTTGGCAATTCGCAAGCCAGAACGAAACTGAAGGCGGGGAAAGTAGGACATCTTGGGAAGTAAACAAGGAAGACAGATAAGTGAAGTAGAATCCAATGATTTGGTCATTGAGATAACAAGGTCCTTCTAGGATATCCAAATCTGTTCTTCTCAGTACAATGTCCTTGTAAGTTAGGACCTCCTCGTTGCCCATGAGAGACAAATCTGCAAACAACAATAAACAAAAGAGAATACGAGTTTAAGCATCCTCACAAGCCTATACAACATTCTTATTTTGTACCACATAAAATGTGCATTCACAGCAACAATACTCACTTCTAGTAATATACCATTTTGCAAAGACGGTCACTTTAAGTTGCATTTTGCAAAAGTTGAGCCACAACATAAAAAGTATGCAAATACAAAGCTTCAGAATTTTAGCCATGCCGATATCAACAAATAGGAAATACAGTTGGCCAAAACTATGAGGTTCGACTTAATTTGGTGCCTTGGCACTCAATCCGACACCAAACTTGAAATAACATACCCAACAACAATATATTAAACATGACCCCATGATGGCTGGCAGTTATAAATATAACGAGGAACCCCTCCAAGACAGAAGCACTTTGCACAAACTCCTACAGTGTAAACCCTAATTATGTGCAACCGCCAAAAGTCACAGGTATCAGGTAAGCCGATGTATTGGCAGTGGGAATTGAACATAAGATCTCCAGGTTTATGGTTTGTTGTCCCAATGATTAATATGAGGGTTTAGAAGATTGATTGGTTATTTTTTCAACTCCAGTACATCTCCTTTCCATACTCTACACCACCTTGAATGGATCACATTTCCTGACGGCTGGAGACCATTTTGTCATATCAATCAAGGTTCGGTTTTTAGATACTTCCGCATAGTTTTTCTATGGATTTAGGAGAAGACAAACTTTTTTCCACAAATCAAATATTTAGAAAAAGAAAAAATTGAAGATGAAACTTGTATGATTTTGTTTTTTACTCGTGATTTATATGATTTCGCTTGACTCTATATGCTAGCTGCATAGATTCAACTGTTCCAGCAGAGGCAGTGTTTGTCCAGGAAGTGAAGAAGCTACAGGCAGAGCAGTTCATAGATGATGTGTTTTCATCACCCAGGGGAATAAATAGGAAAACTTCGATAAAATTATGGAGCATTAAGTAGAATGACATGTTGTGAAGACTAAAACCACAACAACAAAAAAGAAAAAAAGAAAAAAAGAGCTTTTCTGTTTTGTTTGGTTCATCTGCAGCCTCAAATAGTTTGGTTTAGATCATTCAAAAAGCCAATAGGAATGAAAATTTTGATGGAATAATCATTCCAATCCACTCAATTTGAGTGAACCAAACACTACCTTAGAGCATTGAAGAGTGGTTTTGAATGGTTTTGGTTAACAAGGTCAGTGAGAAAGTTTGGGATAAAGATGTTTTCAATCAATGTGTTACAATAAACAGACACATCAACCAATTCTGAACCCTTCCAAATCTGATTAACAGGAAGATTTGTACTTTCTCTCTTGCAGATTGTATATATATCTATAATCATAAAGATTTAATCAAGCATGCAGTGACAAAACAACAAAACCCCCATTTGAAATTAACAAGAAACCCTAAGACCATCTCCAACCACCCTTCACCAATTTTTCCATCTAATCTGATTCTAAATTTGAGTAAAAACATGATTTGATATGAACTACTTTCATTAATTCGAATTATTTATATTGTAAAGTTCATCGAATAGATAATTTATGGAAAAAATTAAGTCAATTAGGCATTTGTAACTTATAATAAGATCACATTTATGTTTACAAAAGATAAATAGTTAGCATAATTTTGATAATTTTTTAAAAAATAATTATGATCTGAACGTGGGGCTACGCATGTCCAAATAACCTAATTTTTTATATGGATGACATACTCAATGAACCTTATAATATGAATAGTACAGATCATTAAAATAGAACCGAGATGAATCTTGAATAGGGCATCAAAGCACGGTGCTGTCGCAACACCCTCCCCATGTCCAACTAACGCCATGTAACTGTTTTAATGGGTAACTGTTAAATCTAATTAATTCTTACACAGAGTGTGTAGGACTCTTAGTGTATATATATATATATACTAGAGGGTGTGTCCATTCCATGAGAATGCTGTTAAATTTGTAAAATAAAAATTTTAATTTTGAATTAAAAATATCAACAACCTTATAGACAACCTTACCCACCTTCTTGATTATTGGAAATGGCCCATCATATCGGCATATAAGCCCTTTGTGTAGGCCCCGGGTGAACTTGTTTTGGCTAGATGAGATTTTTACCATCACAAAGTCTCCAACAGTAAACTCTAGGTGGCACATCTTTTTATCTACCCACTTTTTCGTCTTCTTGGTTGCCTTGTCCAGGTAAGACCGTGCCATATCTACCTGTTCATTCCATGTCTTAGCAACCTTGTAGACCGATGGACTCGTAGTTGAGCCGGTCACCAAAGAATGTAGAGTGAGTGGTTGTTGCCCTGTGGCTAGCTCAAATGGACTTTAGTTAGTCGCCTCACTCCGTTGCAAATTGTAGGAGAATTGGGCAATATCAAGTAACTTGGCCCAATCATGCTGGTTGGCACTTACAAAATGCCTTAAATATAGCTCCAACAAGGCATTCACCCTCTCGGTTTGTCCATTCGTTTGGGGGTGGAATCCAGTAGAGAAATGGAGGGTTGATCTTATTAGCTTGAACAACTCTGTCCAAAACTTGCCCGTGAATCGTGAATCTTGATCACTAATAATGGACTGTGGCAATTCCCAATACTTTACCATATGCTTGAAAAACAACTTGGCCATCTCCTTAGTTGAACACTTATCGGGTGCAACTATGAACGTTGCATACTTAAGAAGCGGTCTACCACCACCAGAATACTTTTACACCCTTCAAACTTAGGCAATGCCACTATGAAGTCCATGCTAATACTTTCCCAAGGTTTACTTGGTATAGGGAGTGGCTCCAACAATCCTACTGGACTTTGATTCTCTACCTTGTCTTATTGACACACAAGACAAGTCTTCACATATTACTCCACCGTGTCCTGCATTTGTGGCCAATAATAGGTTGACTCCAACAATGCCCGAATACGTCTTTGTTCCAGGTGGCCAGCCCGTTGGGTGTCATGGTATTATTTGATAAGGTTCCTCCATTGGTTTCCTCACTTTGAAACATAAACTCATCGCCCCCTTGTATACAGGATGCCATCTTCTTACCAAAACCATTTGGTCTTGCCCTCTTTGGCCATTGTTACCAAGTTCTTAGCCAAGTTGTCATGCTCCATGCCTTCCTTAATTAGCGTTAGCAACTCCCCATTTAGCTTCACAATGGTGGCTAACTCAGCCTTCCTGCTCAATGCGTCTGCTACGAGATGTGCCTTCCCGGGCTTGTACTCCATGACATAGTCAAATTCAGCTAAGAAATCTTGCCATCATGCTTGTTTTGGGCTTCGCTTCCTTTGAGTTTGGAACTAGCTTGTGGCTATATTATCAGTTTTCACCACAAACTTGGAACCAAGTAAGTAATGTCACCAAGTCTTTAGACAGTGGATGATGGCCATCATTTCCTTCTCTTGGACTATATAACGCCGTTCTGTGTCATTAAGTTTCCGGCTCTCATAGGCAATAGGATGTCCTTATTGCATCAAGACCCCTCAAATGGCAAAATCTGATGCGTCCTTTAGCATATTAAAGGCATTTTGGCACTTTTATGTCCATTCCCATGCCTTGTCTTTCTTGAGCATGTCAATGAGAGGGGCTGTAATAACCCGACCCTCTCATATGCTGCTTATACTCTAACTCTCTCATTATCTGTGTGATTATATGTTTGATGTGAAATTCCATATTTAAATGTGTGAATTATGTGCTTATGAGATTATATCTGTCGATTATAAGAAAATCTGTTGAAATTACGACTTTTGGACTGCAAATTAAAAGCTTTAGAGGTGCGATAAACCGAAATTGACTTTACAGTTATGATTAGCATGATTTTTAGAGTATAATATGAAGTTTTTTAAAAATTTGATTCGTAATGAATTAATTGGATTTATTTAAGCCAAACCCTTAAGTAAGCTACAATTGATGACTGTAATGGGTTTAGAAACTGAAATTGAGTGCATGGATACGGTAATGGGAATTTTAAGAGCTATTTGGGTAGTTTAATTGAAAATTGATTTCGTCTAATTCGTTAAGTTATGTTTGGTTGGCCTAAATAGATATATATGACATGTTATACATATTTGAGCTCATTATTAGCCTTTGAAGAGAAAAAATGTGGAGAGAGAGAGAGAGAGAGAGAGAGAGAGAGAGAGAGCTCTTAGAGAAGAGGGAAAGTGTTGAGAAACTCAAGATTTGGCTTGGATTTGTCAAGATTAGGCAAGATCAAGTGTTTATGAAGACTCTAAGTAAGATTTTACCTGTCAAACCTTGAAGATCATGAATTAAGAGTTGGCTTATGGAGTTTATGGAAGCTTTTACATGTATTTTGTCATATAAGGCAAGAACATAGCATGATTTCATGGGATTCATGTTTATAACTTGTTTTCTTGCATGATTTCTAAGATTCTTAAAGATTTCAAGGGACTTTCTCCATGGATTTTGAAAGTAAAACTCATCACATGTATAACTTTTGATTTTGTGCTTGACTTTAAGTCTTTGAGCTTGTAAATGGAATTTTGGGTTTGCTTTGAAATTATGATTTTGATTGAAGTTTAATTCAACATGGTTTTGAAAGGTTTTGGGCCTTGATTTGTATTAAATGAAGTTTTTCCACTTATATAAGTTAGGGTTTTGAAATGACGATCTTGCTTGAACAAATATTATGCAATGAACATAGATTCCTCACATTTGTTTAATTTAAAAGTTGATTTCCTCATTCTTAGTGTGATTTGAGTTTGATTGTGAGTGTGATGGAGGCTAGATGTAAAGAATTGTTCCTCTAAAGACAAAAAAGTTATAGTGAATAAGGTTGATCCCAAGTTGGTGATATCAATGCGTTATAGACATCTTTATCCTAGAATGGTAAAATTAGCAACTTGATCATCTAAATATGATACCGTATATGAGTTTGTGGACAATAGTATTTATGATTTGTGTGTAAAAGTGGACAATATGATCATTTCACTAAACAACTCATATGCTTCAAGTAGTGGAGGCCCCACTGACATGGATTAAATGATATTGATCCAAATTTGGAAAGAGTTACGGGTTTGAAAAAGAAAGACAATGTACAAAAGAGTGGTGGTAGATTAAAGCCTTGGCATGAGAAAATTGGAAAGAGGACAAAATTAAGTTGTTTCACGACTTTACATCACTCAGGTATTAATCTTATTTGTCCACCATCACACCCACAATCGGTGCTTTTGTCTTTCCAAGTATCATATAGTCTACCAATTTCTCAGGTATTTAATATACTTACATTTGAAGGAAAAAAATAATCGATAAATTTTATTCTAAATACATTTTCTTATATATATATATATATATTTTCTAGGAAATTTCAGTTGATCCAACCGTGCAAATTCCCATGGAGGCTTCGTCATATTTGGACAAGGATGAATTTGTTAATTTCTTTAGCAATTCACAACCACCCCCACAAAATTGAAAGAGATGACATTTGATTAACATGTAACTATTGCCTTATCATTACTGTAATTTTTTCCTTTCCAGAAATATTGGACTCGATCATATTGTTGTTTATTCATTTTAATGATTTTGAAATTTGAATTTTGAATTTTGGATGATTTGGTATGTGAAGGAATTGGATTTAGAATGATATTGAATATTGAATTTGTTGGTTGGTTCACAGTTTGAATTCAACTTTATTTATTTTTTATTTTGTATTTAATTTAGTTGTTACAATTATATATATACACACACATATATATATGGTAGCTACATATATTTTTTGTATTATACGGTTGTTACAGCTTCTATAATTGAAGTACCATTTGTTTCAAGTGCTTATATTTTAACATTGGTTTTCTTTTTAAATTTAAAGTAAATTACGTCGGTAGTTCCTAAATTTTGTCACTTGTGTCGTATTGATCCTTACACTTTCAATTAGCTCAATTGTGATCCTTAATTTTTTAGATTTTTGTCTCAATTTCATTCAATTGACAATGACGTTAGGATTTTTGATGAAAAATAATTACTAAATTGGTTGATGTTAACTCTGTAAATTAATAAAGTTTATAAATTTGTCCTTATGTGATATATGTCGCTCATATGCACATTTTCATAAATAAAAAAATAACAATTATAATGAATTGAATTAAATCAGGACAAAATAAAAAATATACAGTCAAAATTAAATTAATTAAAATTACATAAATTCAAATGATACAAAAACAAAATATAAAAATATCGGTACAATTTCTCCAAAAATTTATAAGAACTAACGGTCATAGGCTTGTGTTTCTTTTTTTATTTTATTTTTATTTTTTATAGCTTTTTCTAAATTCAACCTAAATAAATGTTGTTCTACAGCAAAACAAGACGACTGCTTGCATGTGATTCAAATTTTTTATTTTTTTTTAAATAAGCTAAACAATGCCGTTACGCTGTCACAGCATGGTGCTGTGACAGCACCTAACCCGTTTCCGATTTCGTTTGGAAAGAATTTTTAGTATTTTTGTAATTTTATAAAAGAAAATGTAAAATAATTATGATTTTAATGTGATATTTTATCTTATTAACTTTTTAATTTGTTTTGTCTTTTAATAACTAATTTGGCCATTTTGACTCTTCCTAAACGACACCTAAGTTTTGTGTTTTTTATATTGCAACTCTACGGGGTTAAGTTTTATTGCTCAATAATTATTATTATACTTTTGTATTTTATTTGTCAAAAGAGCTTATATTTTTGAACATCTTTTTAGGGCGTAATTTGCTCAAAAGAGCTTTTTAGAGAATCAGTTGCACTTTTGAAGGTCTTTTAGGAGATAAATTGTTAAAACCCTCTTAAATTGGATGATTGCAACTTGAAAAAGATTAATTATTATATTTTTTTTAGCAAATTTAACAAGGAATTTTGAGCCCAAAACAGCCTCAAAAACCTCTTTTGTTTTGCCTCTTTCGGGGCCACCTGATTGACCTACAGTTTTTCAATGAACTTTAGTTTTTGCTGGAAAATATTTGTCAAAATGATCATCATAGTCAGGCTTCTCTTACAAAAAAATTTATATAGCTAAATAAAAATAAAAACAAAAATAACAAAATGAAAACATTATCTCCTTAGTGTTGGAAAATTGGTTTATTTATAAGGCATTTTTTGGGCCGGCTTTGAGCCCAAATTTTGAGTGGGCCCCAAACGTTGTTTGCGGTGGGTCCGAAGAGGTGAAGACAGAACGTCAAAAACCATTTATGAATGAATGAGAAGTTGACGTCGTTTTCGGGTCTAACATTAATTTTTTAGATAAAATTCTTTTGAATTTTTTCAATAAAAATTATTGTGGGAATTTAATTTAATTCTAAATTTAAATTTTGAGTTCCTAAGTGGTTTCTTAAAATTTGTAATTTTAGAATTTAATTTAATTCTAAATTTAAATTTTAGGTTCCTTAAATGTTTCCTAAAGTTTGTACCTCTTCATTTATTTATTTGTTTAACTATTTCAATAGTTTAATATATATACTTTTAATTAATTATATATATATATATTTGAAATAGTATAATTTATAAATTACCTACAGTTTTGAAACATTCTCTAACGGACCACTTTTTCAATTGTTTGAATTTGTGTGCTCCCGGTCTTACAGTCAACTTTATTTGAAATGGAAAGAGTGCACCTTTTCATTTCTTTAAACTGATAACTGTTCGGAATGTTTGCTGCCTATAAATACCATGGTTCTAGCAGTTTTCGAACTGATTTTCTGATTCGGAAAAATTGAGTCTGTATTTTGTTCTTTTGCTGTCTATTTTTCTTTAGTACATTATTCCTCATATTTAGTTTTAGGAATAGATATTCAGAGGGTTAGAACACAGGTTTGGTTCGCCGAACAAATTGTTTGAAGTACTACTACAATTTGTGAAGATCATTGTATCCTGGGAGATAGACGCCACTCAACCGTAAGTACCGTAGCGGGGCGAATCTGTCTTAAGGACAGAATGTCACACACTCGACTTGGTCTTAAATTTTATTTCGGTTCAATAAATAAATCTGGTATGTTATTTATTTATTTTGTTTGAATTTATTTTAAGTTATTTTATTTACACAGAAGATTGTTCCAACAATCTTAAGACAGATTCGAATTATTCTGTTTACAGAATTTTTCGTTTGTTTCCTTTTTCTTTCTTCGTAAATAATTTCGAAAGAAAATTATTTTCTGTGGATTTACAAAGATAATATTCTGGTTGGAAAAACAAATAGTGATTATATACTATTTGATAGATAGTAGTAATATACTGTCTCTTTTCTTTGACAACATCTAGTAGTACGATACTGGTGTCATTAACAATTCAGAATATATTTTTGTGGAATTTTTTCAGAAATTAAATTTTGGGTTTTAGAAATTATTTTCTGAGTTTTTCATTAATTAAAATTCTGTTTTCAGTATTTTAATTATTGGAGTGTTACAAGAGATTTTAATTTCTTGTGTGGAATTAATTTGGTTAAATAAAATTTTATTTTATTTCCAAGTTAATTGAAAAATAAAAGTTATAGTTTTTATTTCTTTTATTTTATGTGTGGAATTAATTTGGTTGAATAAAATTTATTTTATTTCCAAATTAATTAGAAAATAAAAGTTACATTCTTGTTTCTTTTATTTTTACAGAATTTAATTCTGTGAATTTGGATTAGTTTTCTGTGTGGAATTAATTTGGTTAAATAAAATTTTATTTTATTTTATTTCCAAATTAATTGAAAATAAAAGTTACATTTTGTTTTGTTTCTTTTATTTTAACAGATTTTATATCTGTAGTTTTGGTTTAATTTGTTTAAATAAAATTTTATTTTATTTTCAAATTAATTGGAAATAAAAGTTACAATTGTTGTTTCTTTTATTATTTACAGAATTTAAAATTCTGTGTTATTTGGTTTTAATTTTCTGTGTAGTATTAAATTCTAATTATAATTGTGGTTTATAATTTAGAATTTATGGCTACTGGAACTGATCTTTGCAAAGGCAAAGGAAGATCAAGTAAGAAGGTTGCTAAAGCCAAAATGACCGAAATGGATAAAATTTCCAATGGTGTAGATGTCATAAATCTTTCTGCAGTTGTTTCCGAGGCAAATCTTGTCGGAAATCCTAAAGAATGGTGGGTGGACACCGGTGCTACTCGCCATATTTGTGCTGACAAAAAGATGTTCACATCTTATTCTATAGTGGACAATGGTGAACAACTCTTTATGGGTAACTCCTCAACTTCCAAAGTTGAAGGACAAGGAAAGATTGTACTCAAGATGACATCTGGAAAGGAACTCACTCTTAACAATGTGCTGCATGTACCGGACATTCGCAAGAATTTAGTTTCCGGATCTTTGTTGAGTAAGAATGAGTTTAAGCTAGTTTTTGAAAGTGACAAGTTTGTACTTACCAAAAACGGGATGTATGTAGGAAAAGGTTACATGTCTGATGGCCTTTTCAAGTTAAATGTAATGACTGTTGTACCCTCTGTTATTAATAATACTACATCTTCTTCTTACTTGCTTGAGTCTTCAAATTTATGGCATGGTAGACTAGGACATGTTAATTATGGATCTTTGCGTAGATTAATTAATATGAATTTTTTACCTAAATTTGACATTGATTCAAATCATAAATGTGAAATTTGTGTTGAGGCAAAATTATCTAAAACTCCTTTTCATTCAATTGAAAGAAGTACGGAACCACTTGAATTAATTCATAGTGACATTTGTGATTTTAAATCAATTCAAACCAGAGGTGGGAAAAAGTATGTAATCACTTTTATAGATGACTATACTAGATATAGTTATATTTATTTAATTCGAACCAAGGATGAAGCTTTGGAAACTTTCATTCAATATAAGAATGAAGTTGAAAATCAACTTGGTAAGAAAATCAAGAAACTTAGAAGTGATAGAGGTGGTGAATATGAATCACCTTTTGGTGAATTTTGTAAAGAACATGGAATAATTCATCAAACCACCGCTCTTTACTCACCTCAGCAAAATGGAATTGCTGAAAGGAAAAATAGGACTTTAAAAGAAATGATGAATGCCATGTTAATAAGTTCTGGATTACCTCAGAACTTGTGGGGGGAAGCAATACTTTCTGCTAATTATATTTTAAATAAAATACCCCAGAAGAAAGTAAATCAAACACCTTATGAATTGTGCATGGAAGAGTACCATCCTACAAATACTTAAAAGTGTGGGGGTGTTTGGCTAAAGTGGCTATTCCTAGTCCTAAAAAGACTAAGATAGGTCCTAAGACCATTGATTGCATTTTCATTGGTTATGCCAAGAATAGTAGTGCATATCGGTTTTTGATTCATAAATCAGAACATTCCGAAATGCATGTAAATACTATTATTGAGTCTCGGAATGCATCTTTCTTTGAACATGTATTTCCAAAGAAGACTGGACAAGAGACTAGTACTAATAACAGATCTCATGATGCTATTACTAGTCAGGATCAAGAACATGATCAAGAACAAGAGTTAGATCAAATTGAGGAAGAGGAACCTAGGCGTAGTAAACGTGCTAGAACCTCAAAATCATTTGGTCCAGATTTTCTAACATATTTGTTAGAAAATGAGCCTTTAACCTTTAAAGAGGCTATGTCCAGTCCTGAAGCTCCTTTATGGAAAGAAGCTGTCAACAGTGAAGTTGAATCCATCTTGCAAAATCACACTTGGGAATTAGTGGACTTGCCACCAGGTTGTAAACCTCTTGGGTACAAGTGGATTTTCAAAAGGAAATTGAAAGTAGATGGATCAATCGACAAATACAAGGCAAGACTTGTAGTCAAAGGTTTTAGACAGAAAGAAGGTTTAGATTACTGTGACACATACTCACCGGTTACTAGAATAACATCCATTAGAATGCTAATTGCCATAGCATCTCTATACAATCTAGAAATTTATCAAATGGATGTTAAAACCGCTTTCTTAAATGGTGAGTTAAATGAAGAAATTTACATGGAACAACCAGAAGGGTTTTCTGTTCCAGGGAAAGAAAAGAAAGTGTGTAAATTGGTTAAATCATTATATGGTTTAAAACAAGCCCCAAAGCAATGGCATGAGAAATTTGACAAGGCAATGATGTCAAATGGTTTTAAAATTAATGAGTGTGACAAATGTGTTTATATTAAAAATACAGACAAAGGTTATGTCATTGTATGTCTTTATGTAGATGATATGCTCATCATTGGTAGTAATAATGATATGATTAAAACTACTAAGAAAATGTTGAATAAACATTTTGACATGAAGGACATGGGCATTGCTGATGTAATTCTTGGTATGGAAATTACCAAAACATCAGAAGGATATGCTTTATCACAATCTCATTACATTGAGAAAATACTTAACAAATTCAGCAAAAATGATGATCATCTTGCTAGAACTCCTGTAGATGTTAATTTGTATCTTTCTAAGAATGTACAGGAAAGTATTTCTCAATTAGAGTATGCCCAAATTATTGGAAGCTTAATGTACTTGATGAACTGCACTCGCCCAGATATAGCTTATGCAGTAAGTAAATTAAGTAGATATACGAGTAATCCGGGAGTAGAACACTGGAAAGCAATTATAAGGGTTCTAAGATATCTCCGATTCACTCGTAATATTGGGCTGAATTATACTAGATATCCGGCAGTACTTGAAGGATACTGTGATGCAAATTGGATATCGGATACTAAAGACTCGAAGTCCACCAGTGGGTATGTCTTTACTCTTGGTGGGGCGGCTGTATCTTGGAAATCTTCCAAACAGACTTGCATAGCTAGGTCTACTATGGAATCTGAATTCATAGCCTTAGACAAAGCAGGGGAAGAGGCAGAATGGCTTCGCCACTTCCTTGAAGATATTCCAATTTGGCCAAAACCGGTGCCTGCTATATGCATACATTGCGATAGCCAATCAGCAATTGGTAGAGCACAGAGTCATATGTATAACGGTAAGTCACGACACATTCGTCGTCGACATAATACCGTAAGACAACTACTCTCTAATGGAATTATTTCCATAGAATATGTTAAGTCTAAAGACAACATAGCGGATCCACTAACCAAAGGGTTATCAAGAGAGTTAGTTGAGAATTCATCGAGGGGAATGGGACTAAAGCCTATTAAATAAGAGTTACCACAACGGCAACCCAACTAGTTGACTGGAGATCCCAAGATCTAGGTTCAAAGGGACAATCGAGTTGTGATTGACTCAGAAGGATCACTGTGGAGTCCAACTCCTACCATTTCTATGATGAAATAAGTGATGTCTGCAGCGTTAAAGGTTAAGTAAAATTTTAATGATTCTTATATCTAGGTAAACCTAGTGGAGTATGGCAGGATACTCTTCATAAGAATCACCTATGTGGGTGTGAACTGGGCCGGTTCTGTGAGATTTGTGAAGGGCTACAATTCTCTAGAGCACTCATGAAGACCAGGTTGTTCAGGGCCAAAATGAACACAATAGTGAGAACTAAACTGTGTCTGGGGATATACTGTGTGAGTTCTATTGTCTTGGTTTACACAAACGGCTGAACAGTTCAAGACATCATGTTCACTGGTTAGCTAGTAAATCCGATAGTGTCTCACAAGGGAAGGTTCAAAGCCAAAAGCTACCTATCCTTTGCAGAATATTTCCAATTTCTGTACTCTCTGATTAGATCATGTTATTGCATTTTCTCTCCGTCAAATTCCATTCATGTGGGGGATTGTTGGAAAATTGGTTTATTTATAAGGCATTTTTTGGGCCGGCTTTGAGCCCAAATTTTGAGTGGGCCCCAAACGTTGTTTGCGGTGGGTCCGAAGAGGTGAAGACAGAATGTCAAAAACCATTTATGAATGAATGAGAAGTTGACGTCGTTTTCGGGTCTAACATTAATTTTTTAGATAAAATTCTTTTGAATTTTTTCAATAAAAATTATTGTGGGAATTTAATTTAATTCTAAATTTAAATTTTGGGTTCCTAAGTGGTTTCTTAAAATTTGTAATTTTAGAATTTAATTTAATTCTAAATTTAAATTTTAGGTTCCTTAAATGTTTCCTAAAGTTTGTACCTCTTCATTTATTTATTTGTTTAACTATTTCAATAGTTTAATATATATACTTTTAATTAATTATATATATATATATATTTGAAATAGTATAATTTATAAATTACCTACAGTTTTGAAACATTCTCTAACGGACCACTTTTTCAATTGTTTGAATTTGTGTGCTCCCGGTCTTACAGTCAACTTTATTTGAAATGGAAAGAGTGCACCTTTTCATTTCTTTAAACTGATAACTGTTCGGAATGTTTGCTGCCTATAAATACCATGGTTCTAGCAGTTTTCGAACTGATTTTCTGATTCGGAAAATTGAGTCTGTATTTTGTTCTTTTGCTGTCTATTTTTCTTTAGTACATTATTCCTCATATTTAGTTTTAGGAATAGATATTCAGAGGGTTAGAACACAGGTTTGGTTCGCCGAACAAATTGTTTGAAGTACTACTACAATTTGTGAAGATCATTATATCCTGGGAGATAGACGCCACTCAACCGTAAGTACCGTAGCGGGGCGAATCTGTCTTAAGGACAGAGTGTCACACACTCGACTTGGTCTTAAATTTTATTTCGGTTCAATAAATAAATCTGGTATGTTATTTATTTATTTTGTTTGAATTTATTTTAAGTTATTTTATTTACACAGAAGATTGTTCCAACACTTAGATGATATGCCAATTTCATTGTAATTAAGGGTACCTCACTTTGAAAGTAAACTACCATGGAAATCAACAGAAAATATTTCGTTTTATAGAATAGTAAAATAGAAAACTAGTAATTATTAGTAAAACGTATGACATTCTATGAAGTATACATCTCCATTACTGTATTTAAGAATATCCTCGTGTACTAATTCTTTTTTGGGTATTTTATCAATAAATTTAAATTACCAAAAAAGAAAAAAAAAAAAAAAACCCAGTAACAGTCCATTTTTTTTTTTTTTTTTGAGCGGCCCCAGTAACAGTCCATTGGCAGAATGAATTTGACATTACATACAACGTTTCTGATATTTATCTAACTAAATGTTAACAACAGCATTCATATCATTCTCAAAACATAGCGATCATTGAAAGTGTTGGATCACCCCTTGTGAGTGGAATAACCCACTAAAGAGAGTGGAGCACTTAGAGGAAGTGGTGATCAATGGAGTGTCCATTAGAAAGAGTGGAGTGTCCATTTGGAGAGAGTGGGGGTGGCACCTCCCCACTAGCTAATCCACTCACCATTGTTGTCTAGCTTCATTCCCTCTTGCTTGTGTATAAATAGAGCAATAGAGGGTTGAAGAGAATGTGAGCCAACCAAGCAACAATAACAAAGAGAGTGAGAGATGTGAGAAACCGTCTCCCTCGGTGTGAGCGAGGGAGACGGTGTGAATGGGTGAGTGAGAATAGTGTGAGTTTCCTCCTCTGTAATATTTCTGTAATCTCTCCATAAATGCGAAACGGTTACTCTCCCGTGGACGTAGGCATTATTGCCGAACCATGTTAAATATTGTGTGTCTCTTTCTGTGTGGGTGCTTGTTTTCTGGTTGCTATAATTTCTATAAGGTTTTGGGCGGGATCCCCGATCCCAACAAGTGGTATCAGAGCCTCGTCGGTGGCATTTCGGAACAAAAACAGTGTGTTCCTTGAAACTGCCCAGAAATCGGACTGCTCGAAATCAAGTTTTGAGCATACCAGGAGCAAGGTCTCGGCGAGAGGATTCCAGAAATGCAAAGAACACCCCAAACGGAGCACGGACGCACTCTAACGCGCCAATAGAAGGTGGCGCGTGAGGCCCAGTCTCAGCACGCGCCACACGCGCCGAAGAGAGGAACCGGCGCGTTGCCTCACGCGCGTGCACGCGCCCCACGCGTGGCTGAAGGAGGAAGACGACTGGGGAAACGCGCGTGTGCCACACGCGCCATCCACACGCATAAGCCACGCAGGCAGTCCACGTCGGCACTGAGTGCCACGTGTCAGTCAACAAGCGGCAGAGTCAACGCCACGCGGCAGCCAGGTCAGAGCCACGTGGAAGCCAGGTCATCAACACGTGGCGTGCCACGTCATTGCCACGTGGCACAGTGGACCAGTCACTGCATGCCACGTCATCTACCACGTCAGCATAGAGAAAGGGATCCAGTGTGACGCGGCTAATGGTGCAACCGCCTAGAGAACGGATCCGGTGCTTCGCGGCTATGGTGCAGCCGCAGATCTGAGGCGTACAAAATGTTTTGGCTAGATCTAAGCCATTTGGAGTCCGTTTTTGGCGATCCAATAGTGGTTTCCAACTATTTGGAGTATTCCGGACACATCTGTACGGTCAGATTTTGGAATTGAAGTTTCTGTAAAAAGAAGGCAGATTAAAGTGGCAGACGGCATCAAGTGCGGCAGATGGAATATTTTCTGTTGGAACACAGAATATTCCTGATGTTTTGAAAATTGCAATTTTGACCCCTGTAGTTTGTGAAATTACAGTTTGGTCCCAGTGTTTGGGAAATTTGCAATTTTGTCCAGTTTTGGAGAAAGTTTTCAGTGAGGTTCCCGGAAGTGCAGCAATGATTGGTCCTAGCTAATCGGACCGTTCCGGACGCAACCGCAAGGTCAGAATGGTGAAATTCTGAACAATTTTAAAAAGACTGTTAAAACATGGACTTTGTCATCTTTAATAGTCAAAGGAAGGTTGCCGGATATTATGAAACGCTGCGGATTCACTGAAGAGGTTAGAATGGGCAGATTCTAACCAGATTGGACAACCAGATACAGATCGAGATAGATCATTGAAGACCAAAGGAGGCCAGGCTTAATCAAATGGCAAATCAATGGAGATCAGGATTGGTCAAGGGCGATCAGAGGATTGCAGGTATGATTATCTCAAGATCAACAATGTCTAGGAAAGTTCTGTCAAAAAGACAGTGTCTAAGGAGACTGGTTCTTAAGTGGGACCGTTTGTGACCCCACCAGTCTTTCCTGGGAACTTTCCTGGTTGTTGATGTCATCAGAGGATCTGGTTCAATCAGAAGAAAAGTCCACTTCATCAGATAGATGATTGGCAACCAGTGCAGGCTTAGGGGAATGTTGTGGCAGTTGGAGCTACTGTCAAACATAATACAAGAAGTACTGGTAGTATGTGAACGTAGAAAGGCAACAGCTGCAGCAGTACACACATAAGGTGTAGGAGCACGTAGCCACAATAGCACAGATGAGTATACAGGAATGTCATACAAGGTGCAGATATACAACAGTGCAAGAGTGCGCAGCAGAATCGTACAAAGGTGCAGTGTGTCGGATTTTGGCCTGGCAGCAATAACTAGTTCACAGAAGAAAGCTCCAGACAAAGAAATTGAAAGGGATAAGACGCTGCAGTGCACACCCAGGGAGAGGCAAATCTCTTTCTTTGTCCTGAATCTGGTTCGTGGCAGTGAAGTCGCGACGGGCACCTAGAGAGTTTGGGTGGAGTTACCTCAACAGGGAAACACTGAGCATTCTATTGGAGGATGCAAGTACCTGGTGATAGAGGTGCGAGCCATGCAAGATGATGTATGGCGGTTGGAAGACATTCCAAGTAGGAGGTGCAGATTCACTCTGGATGCTCAATGGAATGGAGGCATATTTACAACGGTGTTTTATCATCCATGTGGGTGATGGGGGTGATTTATTTTGTTCACCCCGGTTGAAGCCAATTGGAAGCCAATTGAAGACCTTTCAGAGTTAGTTGCAAAAGTTATCAGTTCATTTGGAGACTCTTGGGTTA